>CABFWB010005116.1:0-21090 GCA_902151455.1 Timema bartmani
TCGAACCTCGATCTCCCCGTCCTCGGCGGTCGAGCTCAACACGACAAGCGCGTTAGCCAACTACGCCACCGAGGCGGGTCAGATAAATAATTAATTCTACATTCAATAGGAGAATTCATCAATGATCACGCGTTTTAAGACAAAATATTTGAAAAACATAAATTTTATTTGATTTAATTTCCTTAATCAATAACCTAAAATCTTCCCAGTAAAACTCTGCATATTAAAACTTCATCGCAATCAGTTAAGCGATTCCAGAAATCTCGGGCAAAAGGCATGCAGGCCAACACTTGGTGTTATTAATAGTAGAGATTCTTCCAAACGTGAATTTTCACTTATTGAATAAACAATTCGTTGTTTCTTTTACGGTAGTTAAAGTATTCTATTTGACAGCCGTGGACACAGCCAAAACACTGCGAATGAATTCCTCCTGGGTCGCACTTGATTAGAGCAGGCTATTATCTAGTTATAAAAGATACTAATTTGTCAACCCTACTGAAAATATATGATTCTTGTTGAACTCACCCTGAAGAAATTTGATAAACAGGATTGATAACATTTACTATGTTATTTATAATTTTTAACTTTATAGCGTAGTTTAATTCTCTACACATAATCATCTGAACGGTTCTTGAATATATTATTTCTATGTATTATAAAGTTTATGTTCAAAAGCTAATATGCTCATGACAAATATCTACGAACTGTTGAAATTAATATCTGTATAAAATAAAACTCAACTTATACTACTAAAGCAATAGCTTATTTATTTTGACCAAAACAGTTGTTTTTTTTCTATAAAAACTTTTAAAAAAAAGTACTGACCAACATTAAATCACGCTTTTTCCACCTTAGTTGTTTTAGACCAAAATCTTAAGATCTATAAACCTCCACTATAGTATTGTATTTCCTGTTAATTTGGATATTTTTAAACTTATAAATAGATTGGTATAAATGTTACAGTTCAAAATGACACTGAGAAGTTTGAATTGAGGTTTTAAAAACCAACAATTGCTTAGCTCTATTTATAGCAAGCTAATCATGTTTCTAAATATATATTAGTCAAGCCACATTATTTTTTCCCTACGGAACAGTTTTTATTAATGAATTCAAGCGTCATGCCCTCGTTAATTAATCATAAAACTCAAGACTATTTTTACGAAGCTGTCACAGAAATAACAACTGCAAGCACAAGTAGACACATTTGGAAGTTTCGGGAGTGAGACAAAAAAAAAATCAGAAGAAACAGGCGGTGTTGTTGAAAGTTCATACTTATAGATTTACAATTCAATTTTCATAGCGATGGCCTTGTCTGTCAGTTATAGAAGCTACTACATCCACTTTCATGTATTCATACGTAAAGTCGCGTGACCCACAGCTGTCCCTTTAGATGTGTATTAGCAATATCTAGCAATTAGCAGTGATAAAAAGAGTAAAATGTTATCCTTGTTGACCGTAAACAAAAAAGTTTGTATTTTCTAAAAGACCCTTACTGTAAACATTGGACTGTACATTTATCCTTCTTTTTATAACCTGGCGAACATTTCTTGTTTTTGTTTTTTTAAATCATTTTTAGTTTTAATAGAGTCATCACTCGGCAAACAAAAAGCAAATTGAGTATATATTTCGTCTTTCATTTGTTTTTGTTTTTACTGCCTACTAACGTTCTCACGTTAAACATCAGGTTTTCTTTCCATAAGTACAGTCCCAAAAATTTACTGGCTTACGAACTTAAGTTCAATATAATCCGACCTCATTATTTGACAGTGTCTGTACAAATCAGTTTCATTAAGAAACATGACAAGTACAGAATTATGACTAATTTCACAAATATTTCCCTTGGCTAAGTAAGTGTGTCTCATCTTACATTTTGTACAGAGTGCCCGCACCGGTGTACACATTATGTAGGCTACTTTAGTCTGCAATAAATCCATCAACACCACTACAGTAGCCCCATGGCTTCTTTGGTGCTGACTGACAACTGACAACTGACAGCTCTGAAAAGTTACCAGATCAAATTATGTATCCGTACGCCGAACCATATGATCTGCAAAAACATGTCTTTAGCAGCTGTCACTTCTGACAGTCAGAATTTAGGTATATACCTAAATGTTGACTGTCAGAAGTCAGCTGTCAGCTGTCAGTCAGCACCAAAGAAGCCATGGGGCTACTTTAGTTTGACTATTTTAAACGCTCCCACCCGACAACCCCCACCCTTTGATAGAATATCCTGACAGATTGACAAATATATAGTGTAAATAATGATAATGAATATAGATGTATATAGATAAATAGTTACTAAAAGATAGGAAAAATAATAAATAATTAAATTATAAACAAAGAGTAGTAGTAGTAGTAGTAAAAGAAAGGGAGATCCTAGAACCGTGGTCGGAGTACTGATTGGCAAACCCGATGGGAAGAGACCATTGGGAAGACCTAGACGCAGATCGGAGGATAACATTCAAATGGACCAGAAAGAGGGCGTAATAAGATAGACGGGATAGAACTAGCTCAAGATAAGAATATGATGTAATGAGGTAGACTGGATATAGGCTAGCTCAAGATAGGGATAGATGGCGTACTTTTTTAAGTGTGGCAATTAACTTTCAAGTTCCTAATGGCATAGAATAGGCCTAAATAAGTACGGTGAAATCAACATTGTTGAATACCTGTCATAAGCATAGTGGCATTAGATGAGAAACTTTTTAAATGAAGAGAAATAGGTGTCATTAAATTCCAGAACACCCTCGTCAGGTACTCATCAACAGCTGTTAATATCACAATATTGAAGAAATTTAGATTTTTTTGGCCAACAACATTTTTGGTTTAAAAAAACTGCAATTGGGAAAATAACTAATTGTACCTGAACCTACTTATAACAAGGGATCATAAGCGGGCTAATTTACCGTCGATTATAAAATAAGTGAACATTTCCTTGCTCCTATTTTTACTAATTCTTAAGTTAGAAAACTTTAAAGTATATAGGCTAGGTCACGGCGGCTCTTTAACCTTTTAGGCTATACATAGGTTTATATGAGCTAATTATGTTAATGTGTCAGGGATGAGGAATGTTACATTTAGAGGAGGTGTACTCGCACTTGCGTGGAGGGCGGGTGGAAAACAATTCAGGAAAAAACCACCCTCAGTACACCTGACCATGATCGAACCCCGATATCCTCGTCTTCTACCGTCTAGTCTATTGTGAAAGTAATGCTTTAGAACATGCGGCCACCAAAGTGGGCCCTTTTATATTTTCCTCTTTCTTTATTATTTGTAGTTATTGTATTTGTTTTATTGTAATTCTTTGAACTGTACATAAATATAATGTAATCCTTATTTTGCAGCAATGTGTTGTTCTGTATTCTTTCATTGTTAGACTATTATAGGTCTCGACTTTTGACTAGGAAAATGAAACGTAATGATTATTATTATCATAATATAACTTTATAACAAAGTTTTTTCGAAGATAATATTTTTTCCTTTATCCAATTATCTGAATTTTGATTATCTTAAACACCTTGGTCACGAATGAAATTTGGCGTTCCCTCTCTATATATATAAGTTTTAACATTTTATTTTACGACAGGGAAACTATAGCAAAAAAATACACTACATTTTCAATATTTCTTTTAAGGGATTATCCAGGGCGTATAATAAGCACTTGCCAAGCGATACTGATCTAGTGGAACTGTCTCGGAAAAACTTAAATGCCACAGACATATACAGTGCGATTTGGGAAGAAAGAAATATTTTCGACAGCTATAAAAGTTATTTATACTATTTTCCTACATTCATACATTAAGTCATGTGATCTGCTGCTGTCAATTTTGATAGATATAATCAATAAATAATACTAATAATACAGTAAAATGTTATGTTATAATTGTTGACCTTTTTTATTTTAATCCCCTTCCTTCCAGAATCGTGTTCTAGAATCCCGGTGGTAAATCATGTATCACCAGTTGAGACCATTTATCACAAGAACCAGACGCAGGTAGTAGTAGTTTCTGGAAGGGGAACACCGGATAATTATTCTTGCGCTGGTTCTTTAAGACCAGGATGTTCGAAGGGTTGACTTTCTCTGAGAGCTAACTAGCCGCCGCCCCAAGGGTAGGTGGGGTTGGTGGTAAACGGGTGGGCCACAACCCAGGGCTTGCCGCTCACTGGGTCTTTTTAAAAAGGGTAGCCACAATTTGTCTATTTTTATATTCAATGACGCGGGAAAACTACTATTTTAAAATAATGTATTTATACGCTAGCGCTAAGTGTATTGACTAGGCCCGCACAACTGGAGCAAGGCTGTAAATATGTTTTTCTCTTCACATTATATAACAAGCCCAAAGACGTAAATCGCGTGATTACTGGTTTGTGATGTTATAAAGATATACAATGTTGTTTCCTATCAGAATGCGCTTTTTAACATAGTAGTGATTATGTTTTATACCTGGTAAACTCTAGGAACTTGCAGCTTATTCTAGTTATGATACAATCTACTTCGGTGGCCTCATGGTCTAAGGCGTCACTCTTGCAATAGACTAGACGGCCAATGATTGGGATATCGGGGTTTGAATTCTGGATGGCGTACTAAGTCCTAAGGGTGGGTTTTATGAATGGTTTTACACTCTCCTTCTACATTAATGTTGGTAAAATTCCTCTAAATTCATTCTCCCTCATTCTTAGCACACTAGCGTAATTAGTGTATATGCGTATAACTCGAGCGGGTAGTAAGACGCAGTGTTAGGGAAAAAAAAGAGATACAAATTATAAAATATTAGTTTTTCTAGCAATTGATGTAGCATTGAATTAATTCTATCGGCGGCAGTTTATATACACATGCACATCACAACATAAAGTAAAATAGTAATGAAGTAAATATCCAAGCTATTATATTTGTTGATTACAGTTATAGCCGCATCTAAATTCAATATTCTTTTAGATTGAAGAATGACACCTAGACACGGGAATCGAACTCGGGAACTGGCTTAGTACTCCATTGCTCTCATCACTGAGATATCCAGGAATCATCCCGTGCTCAGGGTCATTCTACAATCATATTTGTGGTATACGTGTGGAAACCGTTGGCTATGTATAAGTGATCAATTAAGATCGCGAGCAATCAGATAACGCAGCCACCTTCTATTGNCTTTTCCATGAAATATGAGTGAAGAATGTGCCTGGGCTGGAGAGCTCAGTGTTAAGAGCATTGGCGTACTAAGCCTAAGGTCCCGGGTTAAATTCCCGTGTCCACGTGTCACTTTTCAATTTAAGGAATATAAAATAATAATGAATAAAGATATTACAACGTAATATGGTGTTTAGCATTGATGGCAAAAAATGAAGAAGAATTGCAGGAAATAAAGGACTAGCTGTTGGGGACAGGGAGAAGATATGGCATGGAGATCAACAGTGAAAAGTCAAAAGTGATGGGGATTTTAAAAAAAATTAAGAGCTGTTGAAAATCAAAATTGTAAATCAGGAGTTGGAAAGCATATAACAATTCAAGTAGCTGGAAAATCTGCTGACAAAGGATGCCTACTGCAACAAAAAAACTATGTCGAAGATCGCCGTGGCCAAGGAAGCTTTTTTTTTAAAAGCAGTTAGTGCTGACCAGCAAGTTGTCTTTGTAATTAAGGAAGAAACTGATGAAATGCTACGTTTAGAGCATTGTGTTTTATGGAGCAGAAACTTGGACTCTCAAAAAGATGGGAAGTAAATACTCGGAGAGCTTAGAAATGTGGTGCCAGAGTTATAGAAGACTTGAGATCAGGTGGACAGACAGGGTGACAAATAAAGACGCCCTAAGAAGAATGGGGGTGAGAGGAGAACCATTTTGGACGTGATTTTTCGGTACAAAGCAAACTTTATCGGACATTTGCTTAGGAGGAACTGTATTCTGCACGACGTCATATAAGGAAAGGTTGAGGGAAAGAGGAGCTTAGGAAGAAGGAGGATTTAAATATAGGGTAACTTGAAGAAAATAGGAAAATTCTGAAATTTGAAGGAGGAGGCAGAGTACAGGGTGCATTGGCGTTATAAGTTCACTGACAAAATGAATAAACGAGTCGTAATACAGTACATTTAATTAATAGTAATAATAGTGGTGTCGCCTTTAAAAACTTATAGGTAGCGAGTTAAAACCCTGTGCAATAGACCACCTGGTTAATTTAATCGTACGGTGGGTTACATACCTTGAAAGGCTGAAGGCGTTTAAACCTTTAAGGAATCAGCGCCATGCATGAGATACAAGATGGAAAATAAGATAAACTAGCCCAATTGTTTAAATATTTTATGTTTGTTATATGTAGGTTCTTTTAATTTTCTAAATTTTCATTGTAATTTACTAGTTTGTTCATAAAATGCATGCATAATTGATGGTATTTTATATTGTTCTTTAGAAGACTAAATAAATATGAACATTATTAAAATGTAAGAACTAGTTATGAAAATTCATGTTTTTTATACAAAACTATGACGTTCTTATGATCACTTGTATTCTAAACGATAGTGGTAATTAATAATATATAGTAATTTAATCGAAATAGTTCCTTACCTGACGGATTTGAACGACTTATCTTCTATCTCTTTCGTTGAGTTGTAACATGTTAACCAACCTCTTTGATTTCTTCTCAAAATGTTTTACCAATACCTGTTAATTCCCAAATCACCAAAGTGTCACAGCATACGGGCCTAAACACGTATATTAATTACTAAACCATTTGTAGCTGTTTTATTTTTAGTAACCGGTAGGACTATATTCATCCAGGATAAATGCACATGCATTTACGTGGAGGGAAAGTAATACACAATTTTTAAAAAAAACTAGGTACAGTAAGCCGGGATTCAAACCCTGATCTACCTCATCACTGCATCACAGACAAACCAGTCTAACACAACAGGGAAACGATAGTCAATTCTATCACTTATGCAAATTATTAGCTGTTAATACCATTAGTATTATTTTATAGATATATAACATAATTATGACATATAAAAATAACTTATAATGTGAAAGTAAATTTTATAATAATTAAATATTGTTTTTACTACCATAAAATGTGATTGCCATACGAAGGTGAAATATTTGACAGATGCAAAAGTTACTCGAAACAACTTTCGCGTATTCGTTTGTTAAATCAAATTACCTGCAACTTTTACTTTTGACAAACAGTCTCAAAGTAGTTTAAATAGTACCAATAAAGTTATTTTTTTCAAAGTTGACCACAAACAAATATTGGTGGTTTATCTAAAGCTACCTTTCTACTCCGAAGTCACTCTAGTTGAAGAATATTTTAAGGTCACTTGGATGATGGCTTAAGAAGTGGCGAGGAAGGGGAAAGAAGGGTAGGGGAGCTATACTGCACTAAACGTGGCGCTAAATAAATGCGGAAATCCTTCTGGCATGAAGTCTCCTCATTGGCAGCCATGTGCCGTCGTGCCATCACAATAAAATAGCACCATTTGTCCTAATTAGTGTGAACCAGGATGGATAGTTGACACCCCATACAAGGTTGACTTCATTCCTCCCTTACTTATCATGGCGACAACCCCCCCTTCCCGCTGTGTGTTATAGCGCACATAAACACTAGTCATCGTCACCCGCATCGATGGTCGTATGGTCTAACACGTCATTCTCGTGCTGGGCTGGATTGCTGTTCACGGGGAGATATGAGTTTGAATACCGGTTGGGTTAACTGAGGGTGGTTTTACCTTTTTACCTTAGTGATTTCTTACTCTTCCTCCAAGAAAATGCGCGTTCATTTATTCTAAAACCATACCGTCCTCACACCTAATACAATGAATTTATGTACACGTATTACCTGAACGGGTAATAAGATGTAATAATAATATACAGGGTGTTCCTGGATTAAACAATAAACAGCCACACTTTAGGAAGTGGCAGAGGATCGAAAAACGAACTCAAGATATCCTCTAGATAGTAGCTCATTTTCGCTTTATTTTCAATCAAACAGTAAAAAACTAACTAAAAACACGCTTTCTTCATAAAATGGAAATAATACTACAAATATTACCCACTGTGGTGGTCTCATGGTCTAAGGTGTCATCCTCGCAATATACTGGACTATCGAAGATGATGAGATTAGGGTTTAAATTCCAGTTGTATTTTCCTAAATGGTTTTCCACTCTCACTCCACGCAAATTAGGGTATACTTCCTAAAAATTCAACCTCCCGTATTTCTAGTTTATTAGCGTGGTTATTACATATGTGTATAACGGGTAGTAAAACGTGGCGCTAAAAATAAATAGTTTATGTTTATCAAAAAACACCTTTGTATAAAATTTGTGCAAAATTAAATTACCATTAAGATGACGCTTCATTTGTTCGGGTTCTTTGCTTAGTTAAGGCGTAATCCTGTATGAAACATCCAAAGAAATATGTGAAACTCTTCGAAAAACCAAGCTATTACTTGTCTAAAATCATGATTTCTTTTTTAAAGTCAAACTTGCTTGTAAAGTTAATGCACCATTAAATTTCTTTTGAGTCATTTTAACAATAAATATTTGTTGAATACTTCAGGAGTTATCCAGAGTCAAGCAACGAAAGACGTGCAGGTCGGTCAGCGACTCGTTCTCTCATTGATAGGTGACTCCGAGCTAGAGGCCATAATTTTTTGAACTAAATAAATGTATCGAATAATAAATTAAATATTTAATTTATTAACTATATTTTGATTGTATTTAGTTTTTTGTGTATTCTCTAAAAGGAAGCAAAAACGAGCTAATCAATGACATTTTGAGCTAGTTTATATACAGGATTAGTCAGATTACCAAGTAAAGAACTACTCCGATTGTAGAGGGGGAAGAGATAATGAGTTTGGGCTATATGACGTCAAATGGTGGCGTTACGAGACGTTGAAGTTAGCGTTGTATGCACTTTGGGGGTAGGCTACTAATCAATCCTCAACACCTGACAATGCATGTCTATCATTTCATGGAGCGTGTAATGTCCCTCCAAGCTGACAGCCGACGGTGTAAGACCGCTCTGCTACTCTGACGTCATCAAGTGTGCCAGGGGTAGTGATGGGGATGCCTGCGATGGCTTAAGGGGTGTGATAGCTACCCCTCTTAATTCTAATGCTGATACATTTACTTAATTTTTTTAATTTCCCGTATTATTTTCTTAAAAGATCATTATGTCGCTCTGTCTACTGAGTTAAGAGTCCTGGATTCGATTCCTGGCACTGCCAAAAAATTTATCATTGGTAAAATGTGAGTTTTTCTTTTTCACGATGATGGATTAATAGCTGGGGGCTGGATGTTGTGTCTGTTCTAGATTTAAGTTGGTTTATAAGCTGTGTGCTGATATAATCTGTTGGTTCAGAAATACCTTAAATATCTCAAATAAATTTTTTTTAAATTATGTCGCTAACAGTGAAGAAATTTGCCGTATGATCTGATACTTTCTTTTAAGGTTAATAGGCTTAACTCCAAAGCTATAATCAGCTTAATCTAAGGTATAAGGATGGAGAAGGAATGTTAGAGGATATTTTTTCCCGGAATATTAAGAATAAATGATAAAAACATAGTGTTAAATAAGATGTGGAAAACAATAATTAGTGAACTCGGCTGGATTCAAATCTCTAACCCAGCTCTGTTTAATACAAGATGGGCTCTGATATAAAATGAACAGGGGAATTGATAGTATTTAATTCACAAAATAAAGTTTATAAAAAATAGATTTCTACCATCCATTTACCAACGTAGTAGAAACAAATTTCTCTTTTAAAATTTAATTTGTGGTATTTAATGTCCAGTTGTTGAACCAATTATTTATATCAGACTTTCAACTGAATTATGGAAACCTCAATTTCTTCAATGATAAAGCTTTTATTCATATCGGGAATTGAACTCCTGACTATTATATTTAAAGCATTTGCACTACCAATTGGGCAAAGATTTCCGACTATTAATATATAAATTACAATTAATGGATTAATTAATTTTATATCTAATTTAAAATTCACGATTTGTTTGAAAAGATACATCAACTCTAAATAATAATTCAAAAGTAGAAAATAAAAGTAAACTCGTACAATTTATATATAGTTTAATATCAAAGCTATGCCCAGTTCTTAAAACGTCAACAAATATATTTATCGTACTCATTATAATGCTAAATATTTTATTCTTATGATATCAGCTGAGGGCTATGAATGGCTTTATGAAGTCTCTCAGCCGACTAATGAATTGCATTTACCAAGATTGCGTGTAGTTAATGATATACATTTAAAGTTGATGAGGTTGTTTTTCAAACTAATCGCCGATGTTGTCTAAGAGTCACGACCACCGCAGGTGAATCGATCCAGTGCAGCCAACAAGACCACTTTTCACAATAAATTCCCACGGCCCACCCACTCCATTATCTCTTTAAAAGTCTGCCCGAGCGTTTTTTTTTTGGTGGGGTGTCGCCGCAGGAATTTGCATGTAAAAGAGTGACTATCTCTTGGTATACTTGTTCAGGGGGACACAAGATATTTTTTTTATTAAAGAGGACCTACTTTGGGTGAGATAAAATGGATGTGGTTTTTCGCACCGAGGGAGGCGATATGTAGAATTTTAGAGGAAGAGTGGGAAACCATTTATGAAATAATACTCTCAGCATCCGGCTGAGATTTATACCCCAAACTCCCAGTCAACGGAAAACCATTTTAGGTGATATTGACACCTTATTCCGCGTACCCATCGATGTCGGTAAATGTAACATGTTAGCCAGAAGATGTTTTTATAGTCTGATTTTCATTGGAAGGAACTTTTTTGTCAGCTATAAAAGCTATCAAAACAATTTTTAACTTTCTAAGCTCCCCCTTCGGTGGCCGAATGGTCTAACATGCTACTCTCGCAGTAGACTAGACTGCTGATGACGGCTAAATCGAGGTTCGAATCTCAGTTGGCTGCACTGGATTTTTTCAAAAGGGTTTTTTCACTCTCCTTCCACGCAAATGCGGGTACATCTCATCTGAATATAACGTTCCTAATCCCTAAAACTATTATTGTAATTAGTACTTAAGCGTATAACCCTAACGGATAGTAAGACGGAGTGCAAAAAAAGCTATATATATATGCGTAAACACATTTGAAATAAAACTGTGCCTCTTTGTATATAATATCAATCAATACCTATGAATATTATTATGAATTATTATTATTATGAATATTATTATTATGAATATTATGAATTATTATTATTATGAATAAATTTAAATGTTCTCAAAATTGATCGCGAAAAAAAAGTTTATATTTTCTAAAAGTTCTTTCCTACCAAAATCCTACTATTTATTTCCTTTGCTTGGTCAGTTTAGGTTAGATTAGGCTATTATGTTTCATATTCGTAAATTGAAAAAAATTAGACATTGACATGGAAATCGAACCCGGTAACCTTGGCTTACTGTATCAACGGTCTACCACAGAGATACACATACCTCATCGATTGTTCTAGCTCATTCTTCACTCATCTTTTAAGGCAGACTCTGTGTTGGACGAGTGGAAATGATAGATTCACGAATATTATACTTGGCTTACTGTATCAACGGTCTACCACAGAGATACACATACCTCATCGATTGTTCTAGGTCATTCTTCACTCATCTTTTAAGGCAGACTCTGTGTTGGACGAGTGGAAATGATAGATTCACGAATATTATACTTGAAGTGGCTACATCCCTAGCATATCAATATTTAGCTCTCCCAAGCTCCGATACTCATATACAATTTGATTGTACGAGCGTTAGTTTTCTAACACATTATTTTGTTTTGTTGTTATTTCTTATTAATTCTCTCTGTTGGTTTCCATGTGTTGAATGTGTTTGTCAGTCAGTCCCGTGTCTCAGTCTGGCCACTATGTAAGTCCCATGTCTCACTCTTTCTACCATATAAGTCCCGTGTCTCAGTCTGGCCACTATGTAAGTCCCGTGTCTCAGTCTGTCTACCATATAAGTCCCGTGTCTCACTCTTTCTACTATATAAGTCACGTGTCTCAGTCTGACCACTATGTAAGTCCCGTGTCTCACTCTGTCTACCATATAAGTCCCGTGTCTCAGTCTGGCCATTATGTAAGTCCCATGTCTCAGTCTGGCCACTATATAAGTCCCATGTCTCACTCTGTCTACCATATAAGTCCCGTGTCTCAGTCTGGCCACTATGTAAGTCCCATGGCTCAGTCTGGCTACTATGTAAGTCCCATGTCTCAGTCTGGCCACTATGTAAGTCCCGTGTCTCACTCTGTCTACCATATAAGTCCCGTGTCTCAGTCTGGCCACTATTTAACTCCCGTGTCTCACTCTGTCTATCATATAAGTCACGTGTCTCAGTCTGGCCACTATATAACTCCCGTGTCTCACTCTCTCTACCATATAAGTCACGTGTCTCAGTCTGGCCACTATGTAAGTCCCGTGTCTCAGTCTGTCTACCATATAAGTCCCGTGTCTCACTCTCTCTACCATATAAGTCACGTGTCTCAGTCTGGCCACTATATAAGTCCCGTGTCTCACTCTCTCTACCATATAAGTCCCGTGTCTCAGTCTGGCCACTATGTAAGTCACGTGTCTCAGTCTGACCACTCTGTATGGTCTTGTTGAAGCCGAGGAGTGGACTGCCTCAACTACCAAGTATTAAATTGCAGCTTGTCGATGATTTGATTGCCGAGCAGATCGCAAAGTGCACTCAAGATTAAAATAGAACCCTCCCTCCCCTATGTGTCACGAATTAACTAGTGGAGCACTGACTCCCCTTCTCCAACAAGAGTTCTTCTTTCTTTCTCTCGACCTATCCTAGTTCAACTGTTAACAGGTCCATCAGGTTCTCAGACCTGGCACAGTAACAGCGGTGGTCAAACCTTATTTGTCTGGGGGTGGGGGGTGGGGGTAAATTATCTTATCAAATAAAACGGGGTTTTGAAGGTCTATGACCCAAAAGCTAGAGGGGTGCTTGATTAGAATAGGCGTATATTCGAAAAAAGGATTCTCCCAGAAAATATTATGTTTCGCCATCATCTGAATTAATTTTTTAGCTTATAATTATCTATAAGATATTTGGAGTGGTACTTCTGTAGATTTTTTTAAAAATTTTAATGTCCCTACAAGCTATTTAGAGTGGTATTTGTCTGGAATTTTTCGGAAAGTTAGATACTTATTATATAAGTTATTTGAAGTTGTCTTCTCCCACAAAGTTTTTTGAAAACTGGATGCTTCTAGAAGCTATTTGGACTTGTCTAAGCTTTGATTTTTTTTTATTTGAAGAATTCAGAAGTTATTTAGGGTGTACCTCTTCCAGAAAATTTTGGAAAGGTAAGATATCAGATATCATTTGGAATTTTCTTACCCTAGAAATCATAGTAATTGGATGCCTATAGCTACAAACTATTTTAAGGGGTTCTCGCCTGGAAATGTTTAGCATATTAGATGCCTCTAGAAACTATTTAGAATGGTATACACCCGGGAAATTTTTCAAAATTGGATGCCTCTGAAAGCTATTTAGAGTCAACTTCCCCTGTGTTCTTTTATTTAATTAAATGCTTCTCATGAATATTTGGAGTTTTCCTTCCTTGCCAAATTTTTGAAAATTGAATGCCTCTAGAAGTTACTTGGAGTTTGATACTATTTATCAGCCAAATATTCAATAATATCAAAGGAGAAGGGAATAGATCTAGAGAGGGGCAGGTTTATTCTAATTAGGGGGAGAGGCACACACATTATTTCCCAGTAGGAGAAAGCCCTTTCTTCTTATCTCACTGTTATTCTTCCACTGCCCAACTTAAATTTTGAACGTTCATTTTTTATAAAACTAAAGCAAAGAAAGCAAATTAAAACTTAAATGAACATTCAAATGTTATGCCCATGATAAAATGACTAAATTTAAATTAAACCTGAATCATTTCCCGACTTTCTTCACGTGCCAAATTTAATTAAAGTACAAAAATAATAGACCTCGTGAAACTTCCGAACACTTTGAAACGAAGGACAAGACTTTACCGAACCAATGATTGTGAAAAGCCAGTAATTTCCTCCGTTGGAAACCCTATCTGGTGGGATGGACAGGCACTTATTCTTGAGTATGAATATATATTTTATTACTTATCATATATGTTTTATTTTAATTTAATCTACTCCATTTTTAATTTTTTTTATGCTAGATCTTGGGCTCGGGCCGGGCACCCTCATGTGACTACTCTGAAAGTCAATATCGGACTGGACAGTTACTCAACTTGGTTCATTGAACGAGTTGATTATTTCGGGCACCATTCGCCATTCAATGTCACGCCACTGATTGATTCTGTTGTCTGTGCTCCACGTACTACTATCCGTCATAGCTATCCGTATATTTACACTAACGGGATAGGGGTGAGGAAGGTTGAATTTGGAAATGAACTCTTATTGGCTCGGAAAGAGAACTGGGAACCGTTTAGGAAATACCACGTTAGTACATATGGACGAGACTTAAACCCTGTCCTCTCTATGATAAAAAAATATATGGGACTGACTTCTGAGTCTGCACACCCACTTGTGTGAAGTTCTCAAGCCCATCAGTGCAAGCTAGAAATTTTTCAAACTATTATTATTATTATTATTATTATTATTACTATTATTATTAATATTATTATTAGCACTGCGTCTTACTACCCGTTCGGGTTATGCACACTTATGCTAATGTGTAATGGTAGGGTGATTGTGAGATGAAATGGAGGACCTACAGTTTAACGTGAAATCCGAACCACGGTGGAGGCCTGGTATTCCACACATTCACAAGTTGTGATTAATACACGTCTTTTCTGAGGTGAAGGAAGGGTTTGGCAATCAAATAAATCTGTGCAGGGACCAAGGATTGAACCCCGGATCCCCAGCACAGAAGTCTGACACCTTACCCCTAGACCGCCAGGTCACCTCAATATATATATACATTTAATAATACAGTTAAAATAATTCAAAGGTTGGTTTTAGGTATTTGCTAACCACTTCCTCCCTCCTACACCCGTGGTCCTCCAACACACTATTTGATGGCTTCATGTATAGGCTCTAGTTGACCCTCCCCCAACCCTCTCCAAACCTCCCCCTATCCAGCCGCATACTTTGTAAGTCGTAAGCCACCATTTCACAATATATCCAGGAAAATTTTCAGATTAAAAATTTACGGAATTTTTACTTTATTATATCAAGAGAAAGTATTGTAACCGTGAGAAAATAGTTCTCTAGACCACGTTTTATGTGAACTCAAAACACATAAAAGTAGAATTTACATTATTCTATCAGTCCCCATGGTTGCCCGTCTGTCTGTCCCTTCAATGGATCACAAAAGCTTTAATGGATTCTGCTCAAACTTGATATTTGGATTTTACACCTCGGGATTTTTTTTTGTCTCTAGACCTCAAATTAGGGGTAGTTAATTTACTGATGAATGCTTTTTTTTTAATCACAAATTTTTGGAAGTAGCTATAACGATTTTGTTTAAAATAAATATCTATTATTTGTTTGACATGACAAATAGCAGCATTGTATCATTGGGTTTTGGGTGAAAATTCGATAAAGGATGATTTACTGATGATTTTTTTAAATTCTATATTTAAAAAAATGGATTTAGCGATTCGGTTCAAAATAGGTATCGGTTAGGTTACATTACAAATACATATACGGTATATATAACACCAAGGTTATTAACAGATTTATTTAAGTGATAGGATGAGGAAGAGATTTAAAAGAAATACATCCCGAACAAGGAAAGAAGGTGGTAAAGCCACGGGGAGAAATAACTCGTAAAAAAACTACTTAGCACACCCGGCCTGGATTCGAACTTTTACCTCCCTATTATCGGTAATTATTATATTATTATGAGAATGGTGCCATATAGTGTTTGGCCACTGACCACTAAAATCATACGAATGCATCACGAGTTTTTCATGTTTTTCGACATTTTATTTGTAAGTTTGAAGGAATATTTTATAATCCTTAGGTCATTTCATGGGTAATCTTTTGATAATTTTTTGGTCATCAGCGTCAGGGCCCTGATAATTGATAATGCCTCTTACACACGGATGGTGCTGCCACATACTTAATTAATTACTCAATTCAGTACAAGTCAACTATTCCCATGGGAACGACCTACTACTATTACTGACCTATTATCTATTAGAAATCATAAAAACTTGCGCACATCTTGGTAGTAGCACAGACTACATTTTTCAGCGCTCTTAAGTACAGACATGCGCAGAAGAAAAACCAGGCCTTCTAAAGTCTGTTCAGCGTAGGAATTGTTTTCTTAAAGGCCTTCTTCCCTGCTATTATATAGTAAGATATTGGTAGGAAAAAAGTCCTTTCAGAGAGTAATTCCTACCGTGAATGGATTATACGTTAACCATTGAACAGTGAGTTCCTTCCTTGTATTTCAAATAAAAGTAAAACTAAAATCTTTGCGTTGAAAAAAAAAAGTTATAAGAAAGTGGTTTTAATTAAATATAATTTATAGATAAACTCATATCTAATTTAATCAATTATGCAGTAATGTTTCAAAGTATAAAATAAGACTACCATTTTTGCATACACAATTATTTTCTGAAATTAACTTTATTTTAATTGATAATATTGTCTACTCACAGAACTATAGGAAGAAAACAGTTACCTTGTGAATGCGTGTCGAATATTTTGTAGTAGCTACTTCCCTTATTATTCGGTGATAGCTACCATAATTATTTCAGCACAAGTTTATCTACTGAGTCAAGTAAGAACACTCAGGCCGGCTGACACAACACGAAAACCTCGTCCATAGCTTGTACTCTTATTTTGTTTTGTTTGAAGCAACCTTCGGTTTGAACTACGCTTTTGTCGTCTATAGCTTTTGTTCCACATTTTCTCTTTTTTTGCTTGTTTCTGTCGAAAGTCCAAGATTCTTTGGGGGAAGGGCACCAAAAAAAAAACACGTCCCATTGATCCATTGGTTTATTCTTTTGTCTAGAAGTGTTTACCGTTAACTCTCTCTCTCTCTGCCTTGTGAACACTTTTCTTGTCTCCTTCGACCTTGTGGATGAGTGGTTAGGGAAACCGAATTCTAGTCAAGAGGGACTCTGGGTCTTATTTGGTCAGAGCCCTAACAGATAGTTTATGTTTGGGTTAATCTGCCTTATTAATCAATTCCTGTATTTTTAGTTGATTAAATCGTCTTTTGATTTTTTTTTTTTCAAAAGTGCCCATTAAATATAGTAGTAATAATACTAGTAATTTGCTAGTTTTTGCGGTGAAGATATGTAGCGTTTGGAGCCACACTCTATCAATGCACGCAACGCTGGTACTGTGAATTTATCATTACTCCCCGCTGAGCTAAAGATCCCGAATTTGATTCTCGGGAGGGTCTAAAAATTCTAATTTATTACATTGGCACTTCCCTTTCAAGTTTCAACACACAAGTGATGAACTAACAGCAGGTGACGTGAAGTGTGTTGTGTCTGTTTTGGAATTAAATAAATGTGTGAGTCGTGGGCTGATAAAATCAGAACGGTAAAGTGTACTACGATAAATACGACCAACAAAATATTATTTATTAAAAGGTCTGTATTGACTATATAAACCATATTGGTTTTATACCAAAAATATCAACATATTATATTCATTATATTATTTTCTTCATAGGCTTATGAGTTATTTAACATATTTTAAAATTATTATCATTTAACAAAATTATTTTCGTTGCTTTACATAAGTGTTGCATTGCTCTCTATTTACGTCTTTAAATGCTTAAATTTTGATATTTTTTAAAAAATACGCCAATTGGCTGAAATATATACATTTAAATTGGTTTACTTTTTGTCTAGTATGAGTTGTTTTTTGACCGAAAGAGGGGTAAGGGTTGTTTTGTTCAATCAAATATGATTTTAATTATTTCGATACGGCAGAAAAATTGTTTTTAATTTTCTAGAATGCACAAGGAAAATTTAATAAAATAAATTATTTACCCAAATATATATTTCTTCTTCAATTATTTTTATATGTGTATAAAAATAATTACTAAAACCGATGTAAATTAATTTTAAAAAGACTAATAAACTCTAAAGCAACGAAGCTCTTAATTAGAGACACTGTTGCAGTATTATTATACCAAATATGCTGTGACATTTTATTTTACTCGTATATAACTGATTATTTTCTATTTTGGCTTCCTAATTTTTTCATTGCTAAGCAATTAAAATCTTGAAAGATAAACAATACACATTTTCATACGTCCGATCTAATTTATCATGGATGCGTGGGTGAAGGCGGATGAGAAAAAAAAAACCCAACAGTTTGTTATCCTTCACTTCTTCCTTCCCCCCTCATTCCTCAGAAAAAAGGNTCCTTTATCATCCCCCGAACCACCCAACCATCCTTTCCCTGATATAGAGAGAGACCAACAAACACACACCGACTGGCCGAGTCAGAGAAGAGAAGGAAGAGAAGAGAGAGAGAGAAGGGGGGAAAGCGCGCGCTCTTTCTGTCGCCGTTCTCAACTCAAAAGCGAGTCCTCGAATCCTTCCGAAACGAACCTTGCAGCCTCCAGTCTTCGAGTCTCCTGGTTCAGTTCAGTCGTGTGGTAGCTCTTAGGGTGAACAGTTGTGGGTCCCCCGAGCTCTTCACTTCAGGCGTGTCCCCACGAGTCGAAGTCTTCTTTCGGGAGGGGGGGCGGTTATTATTCCCGCAGAACCGTGATCTTGTCCGTCTTGTGAAGTAACACATTCGTCTGTCTGTGGTGCTGCGCTTCTCGGCGGAACCAATCAGGATGGATCTAGGGCGTCTTCTAAGGTAAGTACTAACAGTTTTTTTTTTAGCTATGTCTCAACTGCGTTTATGTTTTTTTTTAAGACACAAGAATAAGTTTTATAACATTCTTTTATAAAATGTTTGAATTTTTGCCTCATGGCTTGTATATAATTTCAGTTAATAAACGTACGGGACTTTAATTTTAATGTTCATATTTCATTGTTAAAATATATAGACCTATATAATTTTATTTTTTTTTCAGATTTTTATTTGAACATTTTATCTCAAGTCTATAAAATCTTTAACAGGAATAATTTAGGGCTATTACAGTTCTTTGATTCTTTAAGGGTTAATGCGATCAGTTTTATAGTCGCACAGCTCGTTCGAAGTTTCTTACAATTTTTTTCAACAATAATAATAATAATTGTTGAAGTTGATTTTACCTTTTTCAAAGATTTGTTCTATGTTTGCATTTCAACCTTTCTCAACCATGGTTATTGTTGTTGATATTTGACGGTCCAGTAGGCTATATTTGTTTGAATTTTGTCTTTCAACCTCCCTCAACAATGATTATTGTTAGAAGTTGATATTTGACAGTTCTCATTTCTCTTTCTCATACTTCACCAACAATAATTAACGTTGAAGTTGATGTTTAACAGTTCTCATTTTTATCGTTCATCATTGTCCAACAACGACATTTAATGAATTTTGTGTTTTACAATTTGAATTTCTAGCTTACAACCTTCCTCAACAATGATCATTGTTGAAGTTGGTATTATATCTCATGACGCCATGTAGTTAAAACAAATATTTTTAGCTTACAATTATTATTGTGTTAGTTTGGTATTTTATAGCCTTAATTTCAATCATTCTCACTCCCGAACAATGACCATTGAAGTTGATATTTGTCATTCCTCCTCTAATATTCCAAAGTGTATAATTCAGTCCTGAAGCCTCCCTTAACAATGATTGCTGATGAAGGTGACACTTGACAGTCTAAAGTGTCAGACGAACTCATACCGGTGCACACGAGGTGAATGGCTGCGTTACGCAGGTGTATATTCCAGTTTGGACCTTGGTTCCATTGTTGGGCAGTCTAGCCCAGGCCTCCTACGCTCCACTCTGACCATTCACTCGTGAAACTGCCTGGGGAGTCTACTTCGTTTGTTGTTTTTACCTCTCTCGATCCAACTTGTGCAATAAGGACATATATTCCGCTTCTAAGATCTGTGCATTGGCAGTGAATCTCAGACATGTCTGGAAAGATGATTTATGTACTTTATTTTTCCAGCATTTTAATTGTACTTGAGCCTTCAAAACACTTTTAACATCTTTCTTTGCCATCTGTATTTAATGTGCGATCTCATTTATTAAGACAATAATGTTTATTTTTAATCGTATTTCCTTCGTGAATAAGTTTACATTATAAAAGTGTATTTCTAAAATATTGATCTAAAATATAATAGATATCCATTGATACCCTTCAAAAACTATTTTTAGCATCTACCCTCATCAATAAATAAGGATCATTTATTTGCATTTTCTATTAGAACTATTTATAGGATTGTCAATTACTTTTTCACCATTTTTGCTTTTGTTTATTTATTTAGGTCTAGTATTTTCACAAGTTTTCGCCAAAGGTTTGTGCAAACAGATTATTTAACAATAGCTATTTTAGTATTAATTTTTTTAGATCCAAAAACAGACTAGGAACTAATACAGATTATCCCTGACCATCTATTTGTGAGTCATTGAAACATAAACAATTAATTTTTATAGTAAAAAAATACGTTGAATTTAGCATTCAATTAAATTAAGTTCAAAAAAAGCTTACATAAAAGGTAAAATAAAAAAAACTACTAAACTAAAGAGTATCGCAGAAGTCACTGAATGAAAATAAAATGTTTACTGCTATTGCGAACTAGAATACATGTTTTAACATACCCATGCATTTTATAAAAATCAATTGGTTTGGCTACTGAGAAGACTTAGGGGGCGGCCAGACTGAGCGCGCGAGCGAGCACGCGAGCGACTAAAATATAAAATAGAACACATGGGTTGTAAGAGAGGTGGCCAGACTGGAGCGCGCGAGCGAGCGACTGAGCGCGCACGCTTGAAAGATAGAACTGGTTCTATTTTTCAAGCGCGCACGCTCGACCCGGTACAGTCTAGTTTACAGGCGCTAGGCAATATTATTGTGTGTTTGTTCATCGAGTGCTAGGAAAACTTCTCATTTTGACATTTTTATTAATTTTTTATTACTATCGATAGGTTTAACACACTTTCTGGAAATTGAAAAATGACACCTGGACACGAGAATCGAACCCGGTACCTTTGGCTTAGTACGTCAATGCTCTAA
>CABFWB010005116.1:25396-36318 GCA_902151455.1 Timema bartmani
ATTAAAAAAAAAAAAAAAGAAGTTAAGTGATAAATTAATGTACTGGAGCCTGGATGTAGGTTTTTATATAACTTTATGTTGGGACGAACAACTAGTAAGCATCGTAACAGCTCTAATTATAATATGGGATTAGAGCGATTCAATAATGTTAAGATTCGTAGGACCCGTCCTTAGTTTATGTATTAGCTATACTTGTATTGTGTTTGTTTATTATTGAAAGGATAAATAGACTAATTGAATTATGTGCTTGATTAAATAGGATTTATAAAATAATAAAAACACACCGGGTTGGGAAAATATACATAAGTTATTAAAAAAAATGCATCAACACTATTTGCTTTGAGAAAACCAAGCCCGTTCACATGGTGGAATCCTAACCGAGTCTGTTATACACCAATTTCTGTCGGTAGGTGGACTCGTTACGATTGATTCAATTTTTATTTTACTTGTTCCAATAAATTCCATTAAGTGACTTAAATACTGTGTAATCGAATTTGGAACACATAACTCAGGAGACAGACATCGCTAGCTCTTAATTATTTGGGGACCGGCCCCATGGTGTAGTGGTCAGTGCACCTGGCTACGAGCTTAGGGGTCCCGGGATCGATTCCCGGCTAGTACCTTGGGTATTCTTCCCTTTAGGGGGACTATCCCAATGGTCACCAAGGTTTGGTTAATTAGGGTTAAGTTAGGTTAAGACTAACATCGGCTCCACAACATAATAATAACCATCATCACATCATCTCATTGCTGGTACGACGTGTAGACAACCTCATATGTTCTACCCTGGGCAACGTTCTGTGCCACCAGAGCAGCTAAAAGTCTACACATCAGGCGTCCGAAGCTGGACGTCAAAGTCCCTCCCGGTAAAATATGTCATACGAAATATATATATGGGGGGAAACAGAATGGCCAAATTTTAAAACAAAATAAAATTTTGTTTTTAATGAATGCTATGATAGCGGAATTAACTATACAAGTCATTTTTAAAAAAAGGTACCTTAGTCATTAATGTATTGCTACAAACGTGCATGCTTATTTTTCTGAATAAAACCATTCATTTTCTTTTTACGGTACTAAGACTGTTCCGTTTTATAGGATTATCGGGGGGAACGCCCTTGGCCACAGACAAGTAAGAAACAGACTCTTAACTTTACGGAGGTTTAGCTGCGCTCCCTTTTCCAGCTTGAGTCCTTAAACACTGGGTTTCGCTAGGTCACTGCTGGGTGATGATAGGACTAACCGCAGTGAACCTAGTGTTGAAGGACTGAAGCTACCAAAAGGAACGCAACCATTTTACCTGTAGGTTGAGTGTCTGGGTATATTATTTGTCTGTGCTCTTGGCTCAGGAGATAGACTTGATACTAAGATGGGCGAGATAGACTTGATACTAAGATGGGCTGAAGGACTGTGTTAAGCTATGGTAGCCGTCTTCACCTTTTTTTCATGCGGGTATAATCTCCACCAAACGCCCGTAGGGTATTTTACTTTTTATGGCCGGCCTGACGCTGCTCGAGAACGTTTGAGGTGTCATCTGTTTGAGTGACTGACTAAAACACCTGCGAGAAGCTCAGGTTAAGCTCGATTAGAACGGAATTGTATGTCTGTGCATTGCAAGAGTAGGTGAGGTACTGTAAGAGTGTTTTCGATCTCGTTCTAAATGCTTTCATCCACACCTGTGGTCACGCGGACTAAACATCAAGTAAGCCTACGTCTTTCCTTGTTTGCCGATGATAGGAAGGTTCGAGCTCAAATCCCCATCGGGCGAGGGGGGGTTTTAACTAAATTAATTCCCAATCTATATAACTGCAAACGTGGCTTCAGTTTCTATAAAATTTTACTCTCTTAATCTCTAAAGAGCTACCATTAGTGTAGCTAAATGCGGATGGGCTGTAAGACGGGGTGTAAAGTAAATACTTTTTTTTTTGTCCCAGGCACTTTGTCCTTAAAAAACATAAAAACATAATGTTTAAAAAGAATTAATAGCTAGAGCTATTATTTATACATTTTAGTAGGGAATTACTCCACTAGATATCATATTCTGAAAATTGAAAAATGACACCTGGACCGGGTTCGATTCCCGTGTCCAGGTGTCATTTTTCAATTTTCAGAATATAATGTTTAAAGTTTTTACACCCTAGCTCCGCCAGTTAATCTTCCAACCAATATAAGGTTATTGTGTTCGATTACCGGTAGGATATAAAATTTCTCATATATTGAGATATTGAGAGCCTTATATTTAGTTGAATGGTACATTAGCGGCCTGGGGTTGGATCTTTGTGTTTAATCTTTAGCTCATTAGGACAAGAGGTGTTATGACCAAAACCCACTACAACCGCCTTACAAATACAGTAAAAACAAACAATGGTTAAAAACATCTGGGTATAAACATGTACTATTACCTATTGGCGACCGTGTAATCAGTCATTCATATGCCTATAGCTAGAACCTTATTTTAAAGAGTTAAAAATAAATGGTACGCTGCACCGCACAGACTTTATCTCTCTTTTATCTTAAAATAGAAACATTTACAAAAAACGGCAAGAGTTGTAAAACGAGATAAAATACATCGTTGCAGAGATACTCTACCAAAGAGCATAGAAATCAATTTCAATTTCAGAGTAGGTACTCCGTAAATTTTTTTTTTTTTTTTTGCTTATAACCCAAAAACTGTTGGTTTTATAAAAATATATTTCAAATAAAAGATTTTAATTTTTATTTGTACCACAACTTTACACTGATATATTATTTCGAATCTCAAATAGTTGCGGATATTTGATCAAAATTGGAAATTTGAGCTAATGTAAAGTAGCTACCCTTAAAGTATTTTCCATGTGAAAATCAGATTAGCTATCTTGTAACACAATGCTTGGATACAAAATGTAATCAAAATCGTTAGAGTGGATTTCGAGAAAATCGTTTTTTCCCCCTTCAGTAAACTAGCTTTAAATTTATGGTTATATATCTAATTCCAAAAACTCCTCGGGGAAACTTTATAAACACCCTAGATACTAGGTTTTAGCCTGATTGGAAAATAGTTTCGACTCTAGTCCGAGATACAGACAGACAGACAGCATAGCGAAAACCACCTTTTAGTGTTCAGGGGGTCATGAAACGTAAACATTTATCAAAATATCGAATTAGATTTTTTTTACGATCACAATACTTCTTTCTCCGAGGGGTCAAGAGGAAGTAAAAAGAAATGTGGTGGTCTACTTTCAAAATTATATTTAAATACCTCCAAAACCGTTTTGATCATCTGTTTATTTTGACAACTTGTGTAGATTTTAACAACAGCTGTGAAATAATGCAATGATTACTATTGCACACTCCTAACACTATGTTTCAGCGTACTTCCGTTAGACGTGAAGGTTACCTGGTGTCAGACTTCTGTGCTGCGGGTCCGAGGTTCAATCCTCGGTCCCGGCACAGCTTTATCTGATTGCCAAACCCTTCCTTCACCTCTGTGAATGTGTGGAGTGCCAGGCCTCCAGTGTGGTTCGGATTCCAAGTTAAACTGTAGGTCCTCCATTTCATCTCACAATCACCCTACCATTACACATTAGCGTAGGTGCGTATAACCCAAACGGATAGTAAGAAGCGGGGTTAGTAACAATAATAACGCTAGATGTGTTCTATCTTCACTTGATGTATTCTTGATGATGTGAGTATGTAAAATCTCTACAAGTCACAACTATCAATGAATTGATTCCAACTTTTTTGTATTCTATTCGCTTATTACCTGGATAGAGTTCTATTTAAATCTATTACTGACACCCTTCTCGTTAAGCTGTTGTTAACGGGTTTTTAAACAAAAATTTTAAATGATGTATTTTTATAAAAAAAATTAATCAAATTTGATGATTTTACCCTAAAAATTTTCTTTAAATTTTTTATACATGACTAGCATTTTTTTAAACTATTTGTTCTCCATTCTTTTACAAAAAATGTAATTCATTGTCAAAAGAAAATTTGTTTCATAAAATTTGGAGACGATTTTGGGTCTATTCTTCCCGCTCCCCCCCTTTATTTAAAAATCTTGTTTGGAAAAAAATCCCCACTTCTCGTCAAGAAGTTCTATATAAAAATAGTTTGGCAACACAATAGCCTGTTGTACGGGCATAATTATCCTAGAAAAAAAGTTTAGTATAAATCGTAGCTCAATACCAAAAACAAAATGGGTGTACTCTTTTGCCAAGTATTTTATATAAACTAGTTTTGTAAATGTTCCAAATTCTTAAATATTTTTTCTAAGATTATTCAACAGTATGCTTTAGTTCTTCATATACATGACAAAATATGTGTGTATGTGAGACTTGAGGAAAATTAAATTGCTCAATTTTGACCATTTTAAAGATCACTAGCAATATATTGAAAAAATATATGTGTATTATTAATATATTTATAATTTATAATGTGACCAATGAAGGTTTAAACTTAAAGCGATATGTACTTATAAACGTGCCAGTGTTTATAACCCCTACCATTCTCCATTAACCCAGTGTGAAACATAAATATGTCTTTATTATCTATAAAACATTTTATGATCAAAATATAATACAGTTTTCGTTATTTATATCTTATAATGTTTATATTATATCACCAAATGGTCCATTATACACAATTAATTCACCGCAACACTGGGTGCTCTTGGTGTCCGAACTTTAATAAAATGATTCCTTTGATTAAAAAATGTACTAAAATAACTACATTTATTCGATATAGACTGTATTCTTTACAAGAGTGGAAATTTGAAAGCTAAGCACACCACTCGCCTTTTTAGGTTTTCCCTCGCTTCTTCGCTTCCCCCTACTCCCCCCCTTCCTTTTAAGTCTAGGGTACACCTCTGGTTAGTATCAGTCTTATGAATGATTGCATCACAGTATATTAGATACCAGCTCACAGCTGGAACGTGTCCTGTTTTAGTGCTGTGTGATTTGTCTGTTAACGCGATGGCACCCACCAACCAATCTATCGAGTTATGGCTAGAGTTTATTGCATCTTCTGTTCAATTCCTCTTCATTTAGGAACTTCACTGCCATCTTAGTCTGAGACCGACAACTCTAACAAAATATTTTGAAACATAAAGGGTTAGATATAATTACGGCCTATAAATGTAATTGTTGCCCATTTAACAAATACAGATATAAAATTTATTATTTAACACCGCGTCTTACTACCCGTTTGGGTTATACGCTTGGGTACTAATTACGCTAATGGGTTAGGTTGAATGTAGAGGAAGTGAATCCGCATTTGCATGGAGGGAGAGTGAAATGATTTTTTTAGGAAAAACTACTCCAGTTCATCCGACTGAGATTCGAACCGCGATCTTCCCGTCCTCGGCAGTCTAGCTCAACACAAAACTAGACTCTCTACTAGACAATAATAATATTTTTTTTAATGTACCGATTATTATCCATAGAGATATGTGGTTAGAAAATTACAGGTTTTTGTTTACCTGGTTTAATTCTAGATAATTCCTCAGAGGTAAGTAAAGTAGGCTTATGTAAAATGTCTCTAGATTAAGTCGGGTGCTGACACAGACTTGCGTGTTGAAGACAGATATAATTGATAGTAAAGCTAAAATTAATCCTAGTACTACAGTCAAATATTCATAGAACCAACCTTTTTTTGACAACTAGAAGGATTATTAGATCTAATTCAACGTATTCATACGTCAAGTCTTGTGAGCTACAGATGTTACTTTCGAAAGACAATGTTAATACATATAAAATAACAATAATAATATGGTACGATATTATCAGTGTTAATGGCAAAAAATCATGTTAGTATCTTATAAAAGGTTTCTTCCTACCAGAACCCTACAATAACAGGAGAGCATCAAGGTTAGTTGAACGTTTAGCGCGTGTTAAGTGAGGGGAGGTAAAGAGAGAGAGTAAAAAGTGAGTGAGGTAAATAAATAATTGGATAATTCTAAGCGTTGACTGATGACAAATATGGGGGTTGGGAGATTGAGATGAAATTGCCAGGGATTTTAATGTTCGAAAAGATTTTAAGCATGAAATTTAGAAAAATAAAATAATACACGTGGGCATTGATGTACACGTTGTTTCAATGAAATCTCAAGCCCTTCATGACACTAGAACAACACGTGTAAAACACATTAGCGTTATTATTATTATTATTATTATCATCATTATTACTATACAAAATCGTATATGTTTAATGTAAATATACACATCAGTGGTGACATGGTCTAAGGCGTTAAACTCTCAATAGACTGGATGGCCGGGGATGGGTAGTTCAAGGTTTTCTACAAATAGTTTATCACTGTGGTTTTCACATTCCCTCTCCATACGTATCACTTCATAAGTCAAACCTAAATAGCCCATTTGGTAGAACTTAAAACATTGCTGTTTTATTTTACCTGGTTAAATGGTCAAACCATTTAAATGCTGAACTCTTGCAGGATGGTTATCCCATGATGGGAAGATTGGTGTTCGAATCTCGGCAGGGTGCACTAAGATTTAAAAATACAGTTTACCCACTATCCTTCCAAGCGAATGGAGGTATATTTCCTCAAAATTATATATTACTCATCCCTAACTCACTATTTTAAATATGCTAATATCCCGAGTGGGTTGTAAGACGTGGTGCAAAAAAAAACATACGTGTTGGAAAAAATTTAAATAATAAAAACCTCTTTTGTTCTGACTTAAGTTGATTTTTATACACACGAAATAGCTACATGTTAATGCTTTTTACACAAGCTAGCTGGAGACGGCATTTATAGTAGTGAACTTCCCATCACGTGACGACTTAACGTCTTTGTGAGCTCATCGGGACTCCAGCCAACGAGTTTTATTGTCCAAGTGTGGCATTTCTTAGTGCATTTAGAGGGCGCACGTTATGAGGGTTGCATCTTAAGGAGAACAGTCTTTAAATTTCCCCACCCCTAAATTCACACGTTTGCCGAAAATAGAAAGTAGAATCTACTTAAGTGGTGCAGCATTTCACACGCTAGAAAAATTGTATGTTGTATGCATTGCAACGCAAACTTAAAACAGCTTATTAGCAACATATTTTATTTTCTAGTGGATAAACATATATTTTAGATCATTCTCCCGAAGGACGTTTCAAATTATAACGCTGTGTCGTGGCACAATCCAATACATCGATAAACACGCTTTATTTAACGAGTTACTTCACATCTCCTCACAAAGGCCAACGAAGCTGTCTGGTTGCTTCCAGTTGTACAGCGCATGCGTTGTCAAATGCGCATGTACATTGATTTGAGATGGTTGGTTCTGAGATTTGATTGGTTCTCCTATGCCAAACATCTCAGACAGAGTATACAAAGTAGAGATGAGCTGATCTTTAGCAGAACATCTTGCGCCGAGGAGGTGAAAATCTTGTGATTGGCTTAGAGATAGTCACGTGACCACAATTCTGTTCTGCACTTGTTTTTCGGCAAAAATTTGAACCTTTAGTTAACTCTTGGGATTTGTGCGCCCCCTATTCCTGCTGTAATGGATCAACAATGAGTAGTTCATCCTATTAGGCTACTTGCTCACATTATGATGCTTCACCTCCTCCGCTTCGACATACACACAACGCTCACTCTCCCCGCACTTTTCAAGCCTGTCCAGCACAGATTTGAATTTAAAACATTCATTACTTTTTTATTTTTTTATTTCAATATATTGTTCCATAACCCATTTTGGTCTTAAATGCTTGTGCAATACGGGCTATGGTATCCAACATTTTAAAATCTTAATTTTCTACCCTTTCTACAATTTTTACCCTTTTTTTTGCCACCATTGTTCTTTTTCAATATTTTTTGACCTATTTTGCCTTTTTTCTCTTTTGGGCATCTGACCCACTTTCTACAATTTTTAACTTTTCTACTTATTATTTTTAGGCTAGTCGTTTTTTAGTTTTGGATTTACGTCAGACAAATTTTTCCCCTATGTTCACCTTTTTACACCTCTTCCCACTAAAATATTTCTCATAGACTAGGTCGGGTACTTAAAAAGGGTGTAAATAGTGTAAATAATAGTTAAAAATAAATCTAATAAACTTTTTTGGAAAAGGGTTAGAAGGCTAAGTAAAAAGTGTAAACAGAATTAAAAGGCCAAAAGAGCAAAAATGTCAAAATGAGCAAAACAGGCAGAAGTAGTAAAAATATCAAAAAGGGCAAAAAGCGTAAAGTGGCAAAATAAATATAGTAAAAATAAAGAAGATATAAAAGTAATCAGGATATAAGGGATAAAGATAAAAAGGATAAATGTGACAAAAGGGCAAAAAGAACAAAAAGAGTAAAAAGGTGCATAAAGTGTAAAAAGTGTAAAAAGGGCAACGGTGTGAAAAGGGTAAACGGGGTAAAACGGTTAACCGGGGAATAAAGGGTAAACGGGGTGAATGGGTTTTAAAATGCCCAAATAATTTTGATCAGTTTTACTTTTTACCCTTTTTCTCCTTTTTTATACCCTTTTTACTCTAAAATAATACCCTATTTACCCTAAAATAACACACTTTCTTACAATTTTTCCCTTTTTACATATACCTCATATATTTATAGTGCCTTACCACCCGACCTGGCTTTTTGCATTTTTTAGGAGTACTTAATGGAGAATAGACGATGAAGGTATATTTTATAAGAAGTGTATCAACATTTAAATTTAAAAAAGAGAGATAAACCAAATAGGAAAACCACCACAGTGCACCCGTCCGGTATTGAAAACCCGGCCTCCACATCATAATATGCATACCAGATGAAACGAGTCTGATGCCTTTGTCCACGTGTCCACTGGTGCGTGTAATTTTCAAGAATACATTCGTTTTACTTCACTGATATAACTGCGAAAATCGCTGAATATTACCAGGGTAAATATTCATATAAGTGGTCGTGTGGTCTAGGGTGTCACTGTTACAAGAGACTGGTTTGCCCATGAAGAGAAGTATGGGTTGAAATTCAGGTTTGGGATATTGGTGGCTACTTTGTTAAATGATTTTCCACTCTCCTTCCACACAAAAAATGAGGTTACATTTCCTCAAATCTATTTTCACTATTCCTACCCCATTAAGGTTTATTTGTGGATATCTCGGATACAATCTGATTACCATAAGAAGTCCGTTATATTAAAATTGGAAATTCAAGTTGCAACAAAGGCGGGGATAATTTTTTAAATTAAAATTGTAAGTTATTTGCAGTCTTAGTATGTTTAGTTAATCATGTAAAATTAACTATACAATAATTCATAAGAAAGTAAGATTGGAAGAATCTTACAACTTTTTAATTAATAAATCGAATAAATAATATCCATACACTGCCTAGGTTGAGTTACTTTCGATCAATAATGGTGGTCGTAATTGAGGTTACTATAAAAACAGGACATATTTAGTAAAACACAGTGCACAAATAAAACCTATACACTGCACATATTTTCTCTCTTTTATATAATAAAATAAATACATTTAATAAATACTCGTAAGATTAATTTTTTGTGAAATTAAATAATATTCATTGTTGCAAAAACACTCTAGTAAAAAGGCTAAATTAAATAAAGCACACTATTACAGAAATATTGAGAAAAGAAGACTCTATCCATCAAAGGGAATAACAACAAATCTCACATTTCAAAGACTTGAATAAATACATATATAAATAGGCCTATATACATATTTGCTTATAGTTCATAAAATATGTGTTTCATAAAAATATATTTCAAATAAAAGATTTTAAATTTTAATAGTACGACCATATTTTAGTGATAAGTTTATTTCGTATCGCAAATAGTTGTGGAGCTATAATAAAAATTGAAAACTCACTCACATATAAAGTACTCTCTAATTTATTTTCAAGAAAAAAATGAAAATAGGCCTAGCCATTTTGTTTTTGATGTTAAAAAGTACTTAGATAAAAAATTTAGTCAGAATTGTTACTTGGATTTCGAGAAAACATATTTTTTTCTCTTTTTGCTCTTTAGTACACACTATCCTTAATTCTAGGTATCATATTCTGAAAATTGAAAAATTACATCTGGACACGGGAATCTAACCCTGGACCTTAGGCCTTAGTACGCCAATGCTCTAAACACTGAGCTATCCAGGAATCGTCCCGTGCCCAGGGTCATTCTTCACTCATATTTTAAGACATAAATAATAGCTTTGGCTATTTGATTCTTAAATATGCAATCCCTTACAATTATAATAATTATGCAAGTGGCAGCATTAAGCCAACTACCGAGTCGAAGGTTATCTGATAGCACGTGATATTAATAAAATCACACATTTGTAGCCGACGATTTCCGCACGTCCATCACAGACTCTGTCTTAAAATATGAGTGAAGAATGACCCTGAGCATGGGATGATTCCTGGATAGCTCAGTGGTTAGAACATTAGTGTACGAAATCGAAAGTCCCAGGTTCGATTCCCGTGTATTGGTGTCATTTTTCCAATTTTCGGAATATGATATCTAGATGGAATAAATCATCATTAAAAGCATAAATAATAGCTTTGACTATTCGATTTTTAATTTTAGGGCTGAATATCTAAATCCATAAACTCCTCGTTGGAACCCTATGAAAACCCTAGATACCAAGTTTTAGCCCGATCGGTAAAATGGTTTCGGCTCTAGACCTAGATACAGATCGACGATATCGTGAAAATCACCTTTTTGGTTTCAGGGTGTCTTGAAACGTCGGCATTTGTCAAAACTAGAGTTCTAGTTTTTTGAAGTTCACAATAAGACTACTTTACTCACTGAGATGACGAGAAATAGTGAAATAAATGGTACGGCACACCGCACAGACTTTCTCTCTCTTTCTATAAACTCGTAAGATTTCTGAACGGAATAATGTACATTGTATTATCACCACTCCACATAAGAACACGCATAAAATAATATACAATGATATAGAATCAATGAGAAAAGAGGCGCATCTTTGTCCACCTAAGA
>CABFWB010005116.1:38826-49298 GCA_902151455.1 Timema bartmani
TCCCTCCATGTTATTATCGTTACTACAATCTTAATAGTAGTTCTGTGAAAAGTAGACTTCACTCCCTCCAAGTTATTATTAATACTAGGCTTACACTCTTACTATTAGTTCTTTGAAAAGTTTACCTCCCTCCCTCCATGTTATTATCGTTACTACAATCTTACTAGTAGTTCTGTGAAAAGTTTACCTCCCTCCATGTTATTATCGTTACTACAATCTTATTCTTAGTTCTGTGAAAAGTTTACCTCCCTCCCTCCATGTTATTATCGTTACTACAATCTTACTAGTAGTTCTGTGAAAAGTTGACCTCCTCCCTCCATGTTACTATCGTTACTACAGTCTAACTAGTAGTTCTGTGAAAAGTTTACCTCCCTGCATGTTATTATCGTTACTACAATCTTATTCTTAGTTCTGTGAAAAGTTGACCTCCCTCCCTTCATGTTATTATCATTACTGCAGTCTAACTAGTAGTTCTATGAAAAGTTGACCTCCTCCCTCCATGTTATTATCGTTACTACAATCTTACTAGTAGTTCTGTGAAAAGTTCACCTCCCTCCATGTTATTATCGTTACTACAATATTATTCTTAGTTTTGTGAACAGTGGACCTCCCTCCCTCCCTCCAAGTTCTTATTGATACTAGGCCTACAATCTTACTAGTAGTTCTGTGAACAGTTGACCTCCCTCCCTCCATGTTATTATCGTTACTACAGTATTACTAATAGTTCTGTGAGCTGAAGACTTCGCCTTCTCTCCATTCAAAAAAACGTCAAGTACATCATGCAAAGAATCATTTCAAATTTTTTATCCTTCATACAGTTTTAACATTTTCCTTTGGATTCCAAGTTTAAATATTTTTTATAGTAATTTTATCCTTGGATTTAAAATTGATATTTTTCCTTAGTTATAAAGTAATACAGAAAACAAACGATTACTATATTTAATTGTACATTATATTCATAAGGAATAATTATTGTTCACGGGGATAACTAAGACACTTTTATTGCAATAGTTGCAATTTAAAAAAAACACCCTAGATACTTGATCAATTCCTTAAGACTTATAAATTCACATCACTAGAAATTAACTATTAAATTAAATATTTTTTGGAAGGCCGCCACCTGGAAACAGATAAACAGATTGAAAAACCGTGTATCCTTCCTCTAAGGTTGCATTCAGGCTCACCTTGCATTGTTCCACTATGGTATAGCTTACAAGATAGGTATAGTCCCTCAAGGCTAGGGTAGACCTAGTGTAAATACATCGTTCGGCCAGGATTCAAAAAATGTCTCTACCAAATTTCGTTAAAATTGGTACACGTATTTTACAGATGTCTTGGGACGAACATCCGGACAAACAGATGAAATGCCATAGGGTTAGGCTATAACAGAACCTTGAATTGCTCGGTCAATTAGTTTTAGGTACCTACACTCGGGGAAAGGTGCTCAAACAATGGCATCAGGCCCCTCTTGTATACATTATGTATTAGGTTTCTTAAAAAAATTTTACCTACTCTCCTTATACGCAATTGTGGGTACACTCCCTTTAATTTCTACCTTTCTTATTCCCTCTCATATATATAAGCACCGTTCGGGCTATCCGCTCTCATAATAATGAAAATATGCGAATAGCGTGGACGATTAGAAGGTGGAGCACGGGATTAAAACATATTGGGCGATAAAACACTATTTTCAAAATTAAATTATCTAAACCTGCATTGGTGGCCACGTGGACTAAGGCGTCACTATTGTTTTCCTGTTATTCCAACTGGGTGCATGGAGGTAAATTTAAAAAAAAATGTTTCCATCTCTCTTTCTCTAAGTAAATGCGTGAATTTATATACGGCATTAGGAGCTCGAAATTTCATAGCTGCACTTAATAAAAGTACGCCACCTATCTATATTCTGAGATAGTTTTAACCAGCTCACCTCATTACACCTTATCCCTATCCTGAGCTAATTCTATTCAATCTAACTCACCTAACCATATTCCTATCTTGACATCTAGTTATTTAGTTCTATCTAGTTCTATACAGTCCAGCTCAATAAACCTTATCCCTATCTTGAGCCAGTTCTATCCATTCCACCTCGTTACACCCTATCACTTTCGGTTATGTTCTAATGTCATAAAATGTTTGAACACTTCCTCTAAAGTCAATATACAAATAACCGGATGGGTAGTAAGACGCGCTGACCCCACTCCTCCCCCCCAGAAGAAAGTTGTGGTGCACTGGAAGCTTGGAACTAAGCGCCATAAGTTCATTAGAACCCGTTTTGGTTCATTTTTGTTCTTTAAGAGACGTCACATCCCTTTTTTCGATGCTGGTTACTTTTACCTTGGGACCCTCAGGTGACGTAGTATGTAATTAAAGGGTCTATCTTCACATACGAATAAAAAGTGTTATATCTATTTGATAACCTTTTTTGAAACACTTTTACCGGCGGCACAGAATTGACTAATAATGAGGTAATAAATATTCTTAACGTCGTGGGCTATAGAAGCCTTTTGTTACTCGTTTGTTTTTATCATCTCGTATTCAATCGATCTAACAGAAATTGTGGATGCAAATTGATGTTGATGGCTGCATAAAATGATGTTATATATATATTAAGAGTGAAATTTTGTATTCTTCCTGAACAAGAGACAGATCTAAGTGTGTAGGATAACACCCATCTCTTTTGGATGTTCGCCCTTGTCAAATGTTCCGTCACATCCTAACGACCGGATGTGCATCTATTCTCCTAGCATTATTCACATTTCACGGACAAGGACAAACAATTTATGCTAACGTTATTTTCCTTTAAAAAAAAAAGAAGTTACAGCCCTATTTCGAAAAGAAGAAACAGTTTTTGACAGTTATGAAAGTCACTAAAACAATTTTCATATATCTCTACGTCAGGACATGTGATCTATAATGGCCACGTTTGATAAATAATATCAATATCTTTAATATAACAATAATAAAAAAGTAAAATGTTATCAATGTTAGCCGCAAAAAAAAGTTATTATTTTTATAAAAGATCCTTCCAAGCAACATTGTACTATTTGTTTTGTTATGTTTTAAAATCAATTTACTTTATATTTTTTAAAGATTTTATCTCCATTTATGTAACATTTTTAAATCCGAAAAAACTTTATTAAATTAACCAGCTCTAATTTACATAAAAGGAACATGCGTTTTTAGAACCATAAAAAGAAAGATGTAACGTAAAATCTACAAGCGCCAAAAGCAAATTTAAGGCGATTTTCGGATAAAAACAAGACGGCCACATTTAAGAGTTTGCTCAAGTAAATACATCTGATTATGGTAATCATACCTTCTTGAATGTTTCATCTTCGTGGTATAGCATAGCAGTAAAAAAATAGGAGATACAAACAACATACTAATATAATTATCATCTTTTAACACCGCGCCTCACTACCTGTTCAGGTTATACGCATATGTACTAATTACGCTAATGAGTTAGGGATGAGGAAAGCTAAATTTAGAGGAAGCGTATCCGCATTTGCGTTGATGGGGAGTGGAAAACCATTAAAGGAAAAACCCTTAACACACCCGACCGGGATTCGAACCCCGATACCGACAGTCTCTTACGAGAGTGACGAATTAGACCGTACGGCCACCGAAGCAGGTAATTATTGATAATAAAATGTCTAGAAGACTAAACAAACGCTTCTATTGAAGCACTATTTTATTTATTTTGTCCAAAAAATATATTAATTATTGGCCTTTTCTCGTGTTCCCTTCAATCCCACCTTAAATTATTATAAAACGTGCTACCTCACACAGTAAATTAATACATTACTTGAAATATTACATAATTATAGTAATAATAATGAAACTTTATCTTAATGTTGCAGTAAGTTTCTGTCAGGTTTGGAAGATATTGCCATTTTGTATTCTATTCCAGAGTTGTTTCAGTGTAGCGAAGTTTCCTACTGGCGACACAGCGGTGACTGGTTTAGTCATTACAGTCAAATTTTCAAAGGAAGGGTCTTATAGAAAATACACACCTTTCTGCGACTAATATTGATAACATTTCACTTCGTTATTAGTTTTCTCTTGATAGATATTGATAATAACCTATCAAAAGTCACATCTGTAGATCACATGACCTGACATATGGATACATGAAAGTAGATCTAGTAGCGTTTCTCCATGTCAGATAAGGTTCTTTCTATGAAAATAGGACTGTAACTCCTCTTATTTTGTTCCACCCATGTAGTTTAAAAAAGAACACCCCTTTATACTCCCATTCAATCCGACAAAAAACAAAATATAAAGACACATAAAGCTGCAAATTTGTTTTTGTTTTTTAAAACGTCTTTTAAGATTTAAAGGGTTCACTGCACTTACCTGATTTTTTTGGTGGTTTTTAGTCTTTTTTGTGTCCTTGAGTTTAGATCTCTTTTCTCTTCTTTTTTTCAAAATGCATTTCTTTTTGAGTCGAGGAGAATTTACGACTTTACCTGTTGTAATATGAGAAAATAAAGTAATAAAAACCATTTAGTCCTACACATGCCTTTGTTTACATGCGAGTGAGGGGAAATTAAAACAAAAAAAAATATACCCGGTTTAGTGGCTGAATGGTCTGAGGCGTCACCCACGTTTTGGACTGGCCTGCTGAAGACAGGGATAGAGGGGTTCGAATCCCGGTCAGGTATACTTAGGTTTTTTTTCATAAATTGTTTTTCACACTGCTTCCACGCTAATGCGAGTAGATTACCTCTCAAACTTACGTCATTAGAGTAATTATTATTATTAATGGGTATAACCTTAACAGGTAGTAAAATATGGTAAATAAAAAAAACTGTCACTTCTTTCTAGAAGACGGAATAAAATCATACAAAGCGTGTAAATGAATGTGTCGAAATGTTAAGGACTGTATAGGAGGCCAAAATATACACATTCTCACTGTACACGCCGTTTAACTTGAAAGATAGCAGCAAGCTTACCTTGCGTTGTTCCACTATGACGTAGTTTATAAGATAGCTACGGTATAATTCGTCAAGGTAAGACAGCTACCCACACCTCTGTACACTCCATTCACCAAAAAAGACCCGCCTCGGTGGCGTAGTTAACTAACTCGCTGGATTCGTTCTGAGCTATACCTCAGTTTTAGCTTCTGTGGTGCTGACTGACAGCTCACAGCTGACTTCTGACGGCTTTGAAAAGCTACCAGACCAAATTATGTATCCCTACGCCGAACCATATGATCTGCAAAAAACATGTCTTTAGCAGTTGTCACTTCTGACAGTCAAAATTTAGGTATATACCTAACTGTTGACTGTCAGAAGTCAGCTGTGAACTGTCAGTCAGCACCACATAAGCTAAAACTGAGGTATAGNTGATCTGCAAAAAACATGTCTTTAGCAGTTGTCACTTCTGACAGTCAAAATTTAGGTATATACCTAACTGTTGACTGTCAGAAGTCAGCTGTGAACTGTCAGTCAGCACCACAGAAGCTAAAACTGAGGTATAGACTGCCGAGGACGGGGAGATCGAGGTTCGAATCTCGGATGGTTGAACTTTTTTTTCTAAATGGTTTTCCGCTCTACCTCCACGCAAATGCGAGTTCATCACCTCTATATTTAACCTTCCCATTTCCTAACCCATTAGTGTAATTAGTACTTAATCTTATAACCCAAACGGTTAGTGATACGCTGTGCTAAGTATTATTATTTACCTTGAAAGGTAGTTGTCATTCATTAACTGATTACACTTTATTCAAATCTTAAGCTACGTCATGGTGGAAGCGCGCAAGGTAAGTGTGGTACCTTTCAGTGTAAAATTATTTCAAATCAAAGACACACCATTGATCGACAAGTCGCACAAAAACATCCTGCGTCACTGTCATGCCTACATTGACGTCAATTGTCGGCACTTCCAACTTTTTTTGTGATACATGAACAGAATGATGAACTGTAAAAATGTCGGGGCTTATGTAGGCCTACTCTTCTACAATCACAATTCATTTTAACGTCGGTGTCTGTAAACTACTTTTGTATTTTACCAATGTAAGACGCGGTGCTAAAAAAAAGTAGTAAGTAAACAATGAATGCGAGCCTTTGTCGACCCGTTATGTTTATAAATCATACTTCAATTTTTATCAATAACAAGTGAATTAAAAAATTTTAAGGTTGGTATATATTGAAATATTTTTTATTTAGGCCTATAGTAAATTAATGAAGGCATCTTTGTGTATGAAGATGACGTTTCCAACCATTTATAGGCTACACTCTGTCTACACAGTAAGTTTACAATCTTACCTTGATGGAGTATACTTACTATGACCCTATCTGATGAGTCACGCCACGCCATAGTGAAACATTTTAAAGTATGACTCGCCTCGGTGGCATAGTTGATTAACGCGCTAGTTTCGTATTGAGCGCAACTGCCTAGGACGGGGAGCTCGAGGTAAAAATCTCGGTCGGGTGAACTGGGGAGGGGTTCCTAAATGGATTTCCACGCAAATGCGGGTTCACTTCCTCTAAATTCAGCCTTCCCAACTTCTAATTCATTAGCCTAATTAATACTTAAGCGTATAGCCCGAACGGGTAGTAAGATGTGGTGCTAAATAAAAAAAATGAAGGTATGCTTGCTTAGCTAAGGGTACATAGTGATTATGTGTCCATGCTAGTCTAAGGGTACAAAGTGTAGGCCAAATGCCTTTAGACCAAACGACTTTTAGGCCAAACGACTTTTGTGAATATAATTTTTAGGCCAAATGACTTTTGAGAAGTTAAATCTTAGGCCATATGACTTTTTGTAAAATTAATTTTTAGACCATTTATTTAAAGTATTTGTGTTGTCTTCAGAAACATTCGTTATGATTTGTAGCGATGTTACTAGATGGCGAGGTGTACAATGTTTAGTTAAATAGCATATACTACCGTTTCAAAATACATTTGTCTTCACTCAATTTACTTTTTCCCAAGGTATAGCAGCACGTCCATTAGCCTGTAGTACCACTTTTGTATGTTGAACTTTTTACATTGCCAAAGTTTTGTATTAGTTTTTTTACCTTATTGTACCACAAATAAAAAGTTTGTGTACCCGTACCCTTTTTGATTAATTAGTATATACATTTTAATAATTTGGTTTTATTTTGAATTTTGAACTTTTTTCAAAGCCAAATCTTTAAATTAGCCTTGTACCATTTTGTACCACAAATAAAAAGTTTTGTACCCGTACCCGTTTTGAGCAATTAGCATATAAATATGGCCACTCTGTAAAGATGTCTGAATAAGCTATTATACTATCGTCAACATTTTGTTTCACGCCTTGCTCTTTCAAGAGGCTTTTAAAGAGAAATCAAATCAGCTGTGATTTATGTTGCCTGGCTAGAGTCCATTAATGCCATGAATGACGCCATCTTCGAAGTGCTCTTCATAATAGACTAGGTGTAGTACTCATTATAGTGGCGTAATATAGCAATTAAAATGCATTTGTTAATTTTTCCGGTCAACTGTTGTAATAGTAATTTGATATGTTACTTGTAGTTGCGTATTCGGTGTATAACTAACGTCCCATTTTCATAGAAAGGGCCTTATCTGCCAGCTATGAAAATTACTAGATCTACTTTCACATATTAATACGTCAAATCATGTGATGTGTAACTGTTCCTTTTGATATTTAATATCATCAATACGGTACTTACTAACAAAATTAATAATATAATAAAAGGTCATAAATTTTGACAGTATTATTTATATTTTAAAGGCTCCTTCTAAATGAAATTTGACTGTAACCGTCCCAGCTAGTCACGTGTTTACATTAATGTGGTAGGGATAAAGAATTTAGAATAGAGATAAAATGTACCTGCATTTGTAAGAAATGAGAATGGAAGACAATTTTGGAAAAACCAGCCTAGTACACCTGGCCAAAATTTGAGCCCCAAATTAACCCCTGTTCCCCCTTCGTCAACAGCATACCAAACTAAATGAGCCTTATTAGTCTGCATATCCATCGATGCGTGTTTCTAGAGATATGGATAGTATAATATACTTAAGAGGTAGCCTACAGGCTAGTATAATAATAAGAATTAATAGTCAGAGCTATTATTTATGCTTATTAGTGGGAATTACTCCATCTAGATATCATATTCTGAAAATTGAAAAATTACACCTGGACACGGGACACGGGAGGTCCCGGGTTCGATTCCCGTGTCCAGGTGTCATTTTTCAATTTTCAGAATAGTATAATAATGTTTATAATAATTTGTTCTTAATAACAGACGCAGATAAAATTTATTATTTAACATTTATCAAATTTATCATTTAATGGTTTTACTATCTTTTAACAACTTTTTTCAATCATATTAAAAGCCCATACATTTTATGTTAGTTTAAATATGGTCTATATAAGTTGTTTGAAAGAAATTATTGAAGTTTGTTACATGATTTTAAGCATGAAATAACACACGAAAAATAGAAAAAACCTGGGAAAGTTAAGGAATTTGCTCTGAAAAGAAGTCGCTAGATTTTACATATTCACTGAAAATTTTAGATATTTTTGGATGATAAAATGATATTTATCATATCAAACAAATACGAAATATGCATTGTAATTAAAATCCCTAGAGATTTTTTTTTCTAAAAGTTTCCAAATCTATAAAATCTTTTATCAGTAAACTACCCTTAATTTGAAGGCTAGTGTAAAAAAAGAACTGCCAGAGATATAATCTAAATATCAAGTTTGAACCAAATCCATAAAACCGTTTTGGATACGTGGTCAGGGAGAGACAGGCCTAATTGTAAAATCCCCTTTTTACTTTCTCAAATCAAGAGAAAGTATTGTGACCGTGAAAACAATTTATCTCGAGATGATGACGAATCTTTACGTTTTATGTGAAAATGAACCCAAAAAAGTGGACTTTACAATTATGTCTGTCCCCATGTCTGTCTGTCCCTGTTCACGGATCCAAAACGATTTGATGGATTTTGCTCAAATTTGTTATTTTGATTTTATAGGGCTATGATAAAAAAAATTCTTTTCCTCCAGCCCTTCAACTAAGGGTAGTTTACTGATGAGTAGTTTCTTTTGACTTCCAATTTTTGTTAAAACAGTTTTAATGAATTTGTTTAAAATTTACATCTATGATTTGATTGAGATGACCAATAGCACTGTATAAATGGGTTTTTGGGCAAAAATTAGTTGAAGGGTAAATTACTGTTGGGAAATTTATGAAAGTTCTAAATATTTCGAAATTAGTTCTAACGATTTTGTTCAAAATATATATCTGGAAATTGTATGCTATGACAAATAACACTGTATACTTTTCTAGGGGGTAGAAATAATTTTTGGGTGGTTTAGTGATAACTATTTTTTTAATTTGAAATATTTCACAAATGGTTATAACGATTCTGTTCCAAATGGGGATTTTGGGAATGTGTGACATGAAAAATAACAATGCATACTTGTTTTTGGTGTAAAAACTCATTTTCTGTTAGTCGACTGAAGACTGATTTTTCAAAACCTTGAAATATTTAAAAAAATACCTTTGTGATATGGTTCTCATTGGATATCTTGGCAGTGTTTGACATGACAAATAACACTGTTTACTAGGTTTCGAGTATAAATTCGATAAAGGTTTTTTGCTAGTGAGTGATTTAAAAAAAAATTGAACTATTTTGGAAATGGCTACAACGATTTTGCTTGGAATGTATATCTTGGGAATGTTTAACATAAACATAACAAATTAAACTGTAGGCCTATACGTGTTCTTGGGAGGGGGAGGAGGGGTTATGTTTTGGATAGCTTAGGCTACTGATGACATTTGGTTTAATATGAATAGCTTAAAAAATAGCTTTAGATATTTGGTTCAAAATTGGTGTTGGGGGATTATTTTAAATTATTAATAATAGTGTATCCTTATTTGTCTAAAATAAATTCATCTAAGGGAAGCTTAGGCCTAATTACGACAGTTTAATTATAGAAAATTTGTTTTTTTTAAAAACTAAAATTGAAAATTGAATTCAAAATTGTGACCTTTGAATAGTTTTTCATGATAAATAGGCATAGGTTTTCATTTTTACAAAAAAATAAAAAATTAAGGGGACTTACATATAATTTATTTTTGAAAATTTAATTTTGCTAACCTTATTTGAACAACTTGCTTTAAAATCTATATATAAAATGTGATTATTTTGATTATAAAGGTTGTGGGTTTTTTATGAGGAAAATATACCTAAGGGAAGTTTACTCAGAACCTATATTTGAATATTATCTTTGAAGTCATAATACAATAAGTTAACGTTTGTGCGATTGTGTCGTAGCATTTATTTAGGCTCGAGTTCACATAAAACGTAAGGATTCATCATAATCTGGAGATCTTTTACTTTCTCTATCTTACAGGCAGAGAAAGTATGGTATTCGTCAAAAAAATCGAACTCGAGATTTTGATGAATTTTGACGTTTCATGACTCCCTGAATCCGAAAAAGTTGTTTTTGATTTTCCGTCTGTCTGTCTG
>CABFWB010005117.1:0-14389 GCA_902151455.1 Timema bartmani
ATTTATGGTGTGTAACATTTCATAGAAGAAAACTCTTTTGAATGGTGAAAAAAAAAATTTCTGTACATATGGCCTTAAACAAACCGTTTCCGAAAAGAAAATTGCAAAACAATACAAATTCTTGTAGATAGCCGTTGGTTCCCATGGCTCTGCATTTCTACGCCAAATAAAAAGAGCCAATCACCTTAAATTATTGTATTTATAAAATTAAACTTAACGTATCTCCTGAAGCAATATTTTATTTATTTTGTAATTTTTTTTTCATAAAAACCACCCAATACTAGACTTAGCTTGCATTTCTTCCCATCTACCCTATTTTAAGGAATCAACTTTTTTTTATTTCTTTGATTAAACTCGTCCTAGAACTAATTTCCTAGAATTAATCTCCTACAAATGAAACGGAGTATCAGGGAGGCCCCCCCACTCGAATTGGCAACACTTTTGTTGATGTTGATACGAGCCTTCTCAGAGACCGCTCCCGCTTCTACTCTGGAGGGGTGTCGGCAAGTTAGCCTACTACTTACCAGCCTCCCTCTGCCTACCAGCTCGTTTCTACTCCTAATCCTTTGATCGCCCTCAGTCACGAAATTGGCTCAACTCCTTGCCGCGAGGGGAGAAAAGTGGTCGAAAGGGGAAAATGGGGGGGAACAAGAGGGGTAGTGGTATCGCGGCCACGTGCCGATATCAAGTCTGTGGTGAGATGAAGTCAGAGAGAACTGTCAGGGATTAAACATTATTTCAAGATTACTTGGTGGAAAGTTTTCACAGAACGTTGAAGATGGCACTGTCTTGCAGCATATATCAAAGTATTTTTGATATCTAGAGTTTTCCCTCAGAGCTATCGAGGTTTCCACAATATAGCCTCTATTTATCCTGGAAGGCTGGCAGATTACTTTGATTGGTCTCATGGTGTATTTTATATGAGAGGACCACAGTTAAAGGTGGAGATGAAGGGGACGCTAGAAAATGTAAGTTTTTTTTTTTGCAGTTTTTATTGCAAAACTTTTTTGAACAAAATAAATAAAATATAATTGGTTTTATACAAACATAAAGTTGAATTTTATTTCACATGGTGATATCAACATATGTTGAATATCTGTCAAGAGTGACCTGAAATGCAATTAAAAATATTTCCATTCATTTAAAAAGTTTGCCATCTAATGCCGCTATGCTCTTGAAAGATATTTAACAACTGTTGATACAACCGTGTGAAGAAATTAAACTCTATGTTTCTACTGAAGAAATATTTGATCTATTTTGACCAACAAAATGTTTTGATACAAAAATTGCAATAACACTGAGCTTTACTCATGTCTCCTACATCCCCACCTTACTAATTACTCCAGATAAGATTGCCACTTTTGCGGGTAAACTAAGTGAGCGTGCACACCAAGGAGGTTAAAGAATGTAGAGGAACTGACATGGAAATCATTTGAATAAGTTACTTCAAGAAAGCGTGTTTTCAGGTATAATCAAATATTCATATCAAGGGCCTTATAGGAAACACAAATATTTCTTATTACCATCAGCAATGATAACATTTTACTATATTATTAGTATTATTTATAGGTATTGATAATATATACACAAATTAATGGCCGAAGATCACATGACTTGAAGTATATTTATATAAAAATATTTTCTTTTTCCTTTTGTTTCTGTCCTCTCATAATCGGACTGTACCTTATATTTAAAAACAACGCTATCAGAATGGGCTGAATATTCCTGTTTTACTTCTTCCATGCCGCGAGTTAATCTGATGTAATATCTTCATCCAGGACTAATTTGTTGACGATATAAAACTGTTGTGGAAAGTAGGGGGTGGGGAAAGGAACTCACACAAGATGGCTGACGCTGTACCGCGGAAAGAACCAGAGGATTATTGTGTCTCGGAGTTTATGAATAATTTATAGATGGTGGTTAAACAAATACGTACACGCTATGACAAGTCTTCGAATAACATCATTAATTTTAATGTACTGCATAATATGCTTTGGTTATTATGTGTCCATACTCTAAAAAGGAGAAGACAAAGTATTCCCACTCTCTTTTAATTTCGTGGTAGAAATCATAATTAAAATATAACATGACAGTTCCCCTCCCCTGTGATTTAAAAATACATGTTTTTTAATTTAGATTTTTAAAAAGATTTAAAATTTAATTTTAATGAATTTTTAGAAAAAAAAGTTAATATCACTCAAGCCTTGAGCTGTTAGCACCTGGGACTGGCATTTATACCATCCAAGTGCTAATTACGTAAAGACTAGGGCCATGATTATGAGCGCGACGGGACTCAAACCAATTATTTCTAAAATAGTTGGATGTCTCAAAAATATTGAGCCTTGTTATAGTCTGTAAATAACTAGAGTTGTAAAATATTAAATTTATAAATAAATTATTTCTAGGAAATGTGACGGATATTGTCGAGGGGTTTTAGAGTTATTAATAATAATGGAAATAGCACGGAAATAGCCTGTAAAAGTGGGCGTGCGGCGCGGACTTATTGTCAAGCTCATCTCTTAGTGGTGATGGGGAGGGTTGGGCTCAAATACCGACAAAAAGGATGTTCCTAACTTATTTTCTACCCTCCCTTCACGAAAAGAAATGTACAGTACATTTCTTCCCAATTCTAACTTCCCTGCGCCATTGGTGTATATAGACACGTATAGCCCGGGTGGGTACACAAATGTGGTAGAAAAACAAATACAATTTTGTGTTGTGTTGTGTTGTGTAACAAAATTAGATTTTAATTAAAATGAATACTCAGTCCTTACACAGCTATTGGGCTGGCCTATTACTTTTGAATTAATTTTAATATTTTAATTTTTATTGAAAGTCTCTATCTTTTTAAAATTAGTATTTCATATTTCCAAAATATACATAGTTATAATCTTCAAAAATGTTTTATTTTATATAAATATTAATATTTATTTGGGCTTCACCATGAACCTTAAGTGTTTTGTGTGGCAACTAAAATGCAAATATTGTGTAAGGCCGCAACATTTAAAACAATTCACCTTTAACTTTAAGTTAGTAGTTTTCAATAAATAATAAAACACTAATATTGGTGCGTTCTTAATACAATCATAAGTATAAAATCGTATTAACCCACCATTTTCAACAGAGACATATATTAGATTTAGGAATGTGCTAGTTTTAAAATATAAACACATAAAAAATGTAAATAATTAATAACACATGCTTAAGATCGATATTAAAATAAAATAAAATATAATAATCTAAGCAGAACTATGGTAACACCCTTAATTCATTTACAGTTTTATTATTTATTATTGCCCGTCGTGTACGTAACGCGCTGTACATTTCTGTCACAAAGTTAGCCTACACGATAATATTCAGGCGCTAGCCATGAAGTTTGCAGTCTGAATAACTCTCAGTCCGCAAATAAACTTAATGAAAAAATATAAAATTATTACTAATTAAAACTAAAAAATACCCTTAACTTTTATGCATTTTAATTTTTTTCATTGTTGCCCATTTAACTTTATTTTCAACCAAATATCCAGGGGGGTTCGATCTTAGTAAATCATTTTAATGTTCCATTAACTCAATATGGGGTTTATTTTTATTTATTATTCTTAGCCCTTTTATTACTAATTAAGAATTTTACAAACTAGTAAATTAAGCAAGCTTAGAAGCTATGGAAGCTACAAAGCATTCCAAGGCACATCCTCAGCTGCCAGGCTATTAAAATAAAATTTGAATGATTTTTTACCCCTTGTACACCGCACTCAGAAACACTTTTTAGTATACAAACTTTATTTGATTTAAATAACACTTGGTATTGATGTAGATAACAATATGGGGGAGTTCCTTTATTTATAAATATCTGGTGACCGGTCGCTTATGGCACCGTAGTGGTGTGACCTGAAAAACTGGCGCTAATTACAAATTAATGTGCTTTTCAAAAATGTATATCCTGTGAATAAACTGAGCTCAATCACTAAGATAATTACAATATGTTAGTCTTACACAATTACACAAACATTCTATACAGCTAAATCCATGCTTGTGTATCTATATATGTTTAGTTATACATATTAAATTAAAATATATTTTTATAATTTACAAATTGTATATAGATATTTGTTTAATTTTTTACCATATTTCTCAGGAGCTTTGAATGTTTGAGATCTCCGAAAGTAATGTACCTGAACGCGTAATTCTTTCCAATTAATATATATAACCGCTATATAAGCTAATAGATCTACTTTTACGTATTTATAAGCTAGGTCATGTGATCTGCATGGTCAATTTTCATAGATACAGTATTATCAATATCTATAAAATAGTTAATTTTTATCAATATTGACCGCAATAAATATGTTTTAGTTTCTAAAAGTTCCTTTATACTAGGATACTAAACCTGTATACATACGCGGTTTAAAGTTTTCCGTATTGTTGCATTACGAAACACGAACCCGGGGGTCATTATCTTAATTCCTCTTTTTTCACATTTGTATTTAATTCCCTCTAAGCTGAATAAAAATTACGTGCTCTGAAGACACTCCTACGTTCCTTTTATTTATTTATACCACCATATACAGACATTGTCTTGCATTCTTTTCATCATGTTAGTTGTTTGTTTTTGTGCACATAATTTCATTACACCCACTGTACCTAAATAATGGACATTTAATTTTCGGTTTTACAAGAGAAGGGAACTAGGAATTATAAATGTTGTAATCCATCTTAGTTTAAAAAAGTTATTTCTTCTTATAAGTACACGTTAGTACCAGTGTGCTGGCTATTGTTAACTTAAAATAAATACTTAAATAGGTAACAGGATGAGAAGAGAGTTTTCCAGAGCCGATCTCACTCCATGTATGACACCTATCTTACCACAAACCAGACGGCAGAGTTTTCTGTGATCAACTTTAAAAAAACAAGCACAATGTTTTACTAAATTTTTAAAAATCGTCTACAATAGGGATAGGGAACCTGTGGCCTTTTGAGATGTTCGGTGTGGCCTTTTCGCATATTCTGTCAGTTATATCTCTTCATTGTTTATACATTTTACATTCTCAAACTAAAATTGTATGATTACAGATAAATCAAATTAAGTGTTTTGTTAACTTTTGAGAGGTTCAATTTATAAAACTTGATTCTAGAATGATTTTCTATTGGATTTTCTATTCATTATTAGTAATTTAAAATTCAAGAAAACAAAAAAAAAAAAAACTGTTTGTAAAATTGTTGTAATTCACGTACTTTTTAAAAGTTTTCCTCTATTAATATATAATTAATATACACATATAATTGAAATTTGATTTCATTTAATAAAGAAAAATATTATGATAAAAAATAATTTCCTCCTTTATGGGTTCTTAAATGACATTAAATGGTAAGGTAAGCCTATGTTTTTATAATGTTGGCAAGATTTACTGTAAATGAAATGATACAACAATATTGAAATATAACTATTCTAATATGAAACAAACTATTAATTAAATTAATTGCAATTTCACTGTTAGCAAATAAAGAATGCACTGCAACACGTTTTCTGGTTTGAAAGTGTGATGAATATAGAATTAATTCCAATTATACATCTTAAACCGGTACGAATATATAATTTATGGAGTTTTTAAAATTTTAAAGTTTATTTGATTGAAATATATATAATATATTATAATGTCTTGAGAGAGGAGTGTCACATTTTCAGGCTTTGCCTAAGATGGCAAAAGGGTAGGAGCTGGCTTGAAAAATCCTCTGTTGCTAACAAGACGTGTACGTTTTCTTGGTATGCAATTATTCGTTGATATTATTGCACACAAAAATATTATTAAATTTTACCACAAATATTTTTCTTGTGTTTTGTAAAAACTAAAGCTATTGTTTGTGTATTTGCTCGTTAGATAATTTGTATATCTTTATAGTCTAATTATTTGTATTTCTATTGATATATTCATCCAATCGTATATATATATTCAATGAATGTCTTATATACACTTTTACACTGAAAGCTAGCAGTCTTACCTTGATAGATTAAACCATGGCCCTATTTTATATTCTGTACCAAAGAAAATTCAAGAAGGTAAACTCTTTTACCTTTTAGGTTAAATGTAGTTGTAGAGTCGCCTTTCCGGACGATATTAAAGGAGTTTCAACATCCCCATTGTCTCTAAAATAACAAATGATGTATGTGTATGGTCACAAGTCCTTGCTTCTAAGGAACCAAATACACTTAAAACTTTGAAAATAATATTTATATTTATATTGAACATTTAGATGTGAGCAGGTCAATATATTTTTTTATTATGAAAATGAAAGTAACGTTAGATTAGGCTAAGATATATAAAGCAACACTCATAATTCATGAAATTTCTATTTTATTTTTGTTTTCATTTATAGGTCTAATTTTTGTCAATCTGATTCCCGTATATATGGTCAAGTGTTTTAGAGCACTCAATCACAAGACAAAGGGTATCCTGGTTTGATTCCGAGTGGTACTGAATAAAATAAATATGGAAGTGGATTATATATCATTTACTGCCCAGATAACTTTCAAGATAGGGGTCATCACTAAACCACGTAACGCTGTTGAGACGGTGGTAAGGGGGGGAACTATAATATCTACATGGTTTTACATGGGGGATGGTGGGTACATCACAGTGTTACATAACACAAATCTAATACTTAAATTATAATATTCTACAAAATAACACTATTTTCCATATTTTAAAATAATTTAAATTCAGGACTTAGATTATATTTTAAGTTGTATTAGACCTGAGTTCAGATTTTGACGCCACAAAAGCTTCCCTATGGAGTAATGGCATTCACTTTTGGTATGAAAAGTTATGTGATACAGGTTGGAAGGAGGAGGGATCTACTTGGTGTTAAATGTGGAGAAAGAGAGGGTCAAAATAGGTGGGAAAAAAAGCAATACGTGGTTTATGTATGAGCCCATATAGTTGACATTTTCTAGAACTTCAGTGAACCTTCCTAACCACTTAGACATTGTAACGGCTCTGCTAACCTCATGTTTGCTTAGATATCTTCGATATCTCACATATGATACCCATTGCGAACAGCTGGCGTTCTATTACGTTGTATTGACTCTTTGGAACACCACGAGTAGACTTTTCTTGTCCTCCATTTCCCGTATAACATTCAATAAAGGGTCCGCAACAGAAGACACGTTATTGGTTCAATCGCCCGGGAGCAACACCGTCTTAAAAAAACACGCACACAAAAAACAACGGAAAACTTTTGTACCTGGGCTACATGATATGGCCAAATTCTTACAAAAAGGTTTCATACAAAAATTCCCAGTTTTAAGATTCCAATAGAAAACTAAGTTGATAATCTGAATACTAAAAGAATCTATTTGACACAAAATTTAAATTTCTGTCAAATTAAGTAAGAAAAAGATATGATAATAAAACTGAACGGATGAGTTATATAAATACTGTTCAACATTTGCTATAGTAACTTTAACTCAAGCCACCTCACAACAAACTAATTTACCGAAGACAGATAAGTCGAGGTTTGAATCTCGGTCGGGTGTACTGAAGGTAGTTTTTCCGAAATTGATTTCCACTATCAAATGCAGCTACACTTCCTCTAAATATAACCTTACTAATCCTTAAACCATTAGCGCAATTAGTAAATAAGCATATAGCCCGAACGGGTAGTAAAACGTGAAGCTAAACAAAAGAAGAAAAATTCACACAAAAGTATATTTTAAATGTTAGATATGAACTTATGTTATTTGATTTTTGTCTGGCTCAACTAAGTCACTTTTTTATGAATTCCATGCTTAAATTATTCGGGGCAAGTTAATTTATATTATTGGTATTCCTTAAGCCCTGTCGAGTACAAGTCTAAAACCTATTTTGTGGGATGGTGGGTGGGAGGGTGTAAGGCGTGGCGTGGCTTCACAACCTACCAAAGTATCCTTACGTGCCAACAAGAACAGATGGACCACGGAAACCGTAGATGGCGCTAGCTACCGGACGGGTCTTGCGGAAAAATCATGTTTGGAAATATCAGTTTTCTCGGAAACGAGTGAAATTTTTATGTTAATATTTTCAACACTCCATCTAAGATAATGTATCGATGTTTATTAATTGTTTCATTTTCTTATTTTTTGTTACCAAGCCAGCAGTTTTCTATTTAAAAATGTCAATTTTATCGACATTTGATCACTGTTAAAATTATAGAGAAGATGTGTATATAAAAAGTATAACTTAATCAACATGCTTCTATTATTGAACAAACCGTTTCCTAAAAGAAAATTGCAAAACAATAATAATTCTTGAAGATAACAGTTTGTTCCCCTGGCTCTGCATTTCCACGCCAAATGAGAAGGGCCAATCGCCTTAAAGCTTTTCCAACTATGTATTTTTACATTGTTATCAATGTTAACAATCTTAAGGGTCAAAATAGCTAGACTCAATATTTAATAAATCTTATTATCAATTTTATATTGAAGCATGTGATAGATTGGACTGTAAGAATAAAAGCCGTCTTTTACAGCATCTTCAGTAAAATATTATTTTCAAAGATTGGATCAAAATTTCTGTTAGGTAAAAAGTTTCACGAGACAGAAAAATTTAGGAAATTGCGCCACGACCACCACTTTACAAATTTTAAAACATCTTTTATATACGTTATCAAAGCTCTTAAATTATTTATAATGTGTAGGCCTTGTAGATTTAAAAAATGTATTATTATTAAAAATATGCTAAACTCTTTTCAAAAAATTGTAGGTGTTTTTCATTAATATTAAGGTCCTACCAAAATTTACAAAGCCACCTCATCAAGAATTATGGTGTTGAAAGGCTGGTTTTTATTATTACATCTCTTCTGAACGTATCTTTTGGCAGGTTTAACAAATTTTGGGATATCACTGTTAACATTTTAGACATTATACATTATTTAAATTATAAAATTGATGTGAATGCAATTTTTTTTACCACTTCATCCTAACATGAATCTTTCAATATTAGTATTCAAATTTTCGAATGGAATCTGAATCTTACTGAGATTCGGATGTGGATTCGAAATTTCGAAGATTCGCAGAGGCACAGTTAGAATGCGACCGGTGCGGGTGACTACAATTATTTGTGCTGTAGTTAAGTGTATTTACATTTCTGTGGTCGAGATGCTGGGAATATCCGTTACTGGGCTCTATAAACCAGTGTTTTCAACCTCGGATGCGAGAAGACATTTTAGGGGGTACGTAAAATTTAAAATATACATAAACATATACACATTTCTCATTTAAAATGTATTATTTAATACATTATTTTGGATGTAATTTATTTTACTTATTTTAAACGTTGTCGCTACCCTCTTCCCTGTAGTCCTAACGTGCCAGGGTGGCTTGCGAGGAAGGATAAGGAAGGCGGCAAAATATAGGTGTGGGCTCGTAATTTATAGACGGCTTTGGTTTTTAGGGTTTATTATAGTAGTACTAACTACAGTACTACAAAATGTGATGTTACAAGAGGTTTACAAAAATATACATATATAAAAACTTTACTTAGGAGCCCACTACAGAACTGGTTTGGTAAGAAATGCTTAGACGATGTTATGACTGACAAACTCGGCGGTCCTACACGGATACGAACTCCGGTACCTTGGACACGATGGTTACCCTCCAGCAAAAGTACCATATAACCCGGTGTTCTATCCCTCTAAGCCCCAAAAATGGGCAGAGTGACCCCTTAGTATAGATATTATTTTGTCAGCCCAGATATCTCTAAAACAGAACCATTTATACTCCAAATTGGCCCGGTTGCCAAGAACAATGCTGACACACTGTTTTGAGTTGTCAACTCTTTCATCCTATTGTTTACTAACTAATCAAAACAAGCTAACTAGACTATATATATCACTTGTAACTTTCAACACTTGTAACAAACAACCCAATTTAGAGCAGGGCTATCACAGACGTCGATTATTGAAAATAAATAGCTTGCAATATACACCAACAAACTTTGGTGTACAAAGTAGAAAGATAGATTATATTTGAGGATACGCGAATAAAAAAGGTTTAATACCAGTGCTTACAAAATGTTACACTCATTTTGTTTAGCACCACGTCTTACTACCCATTCGGATTATACACCTTGTTCCACTCTTAAATAAGGCAGAACAGGTTTTATGGAGCGCGTAGCTGCCAGATCTTACCCTCTTGAATCCTATAGATCTTTTTCATATTAATTAAAACTTATCAAATTAATTAACTTTATGGCAATACATTTGAGGTTTGGTTTATGTCAATAATTGTGTATAGTTATGATTATTATTATAATTACTATTATTATATTGAACCTGCTTTAAAAATACCCTGCACTAAATCCCCTGCGATGATTAGGTTTGGGTTTTTATTCTGACATGTCACTCTGAAGATGATTTTCATAAGCCAGTTAAAAACAATTGTCTCACCCTCCTCCATGTATGCGAACGTGTGTGCACTTTCTTTAACAGTTACTTAGCACATTCACACCTTAATAAAATGATTGTAATAATATAATGTCGTTTAAAATCATTGTTGTTACGTTCAATAACATATTTAATATTAAATCACCAAACGTCATATATACCTGTGCCAAAATCATGAACTAAGCACATTAATAATGGCCCACGACCAGTAGACGGGCTTCTTAAGTATGCTTCGAACAGTCAACAGGACATTAGTTCACATTTACGACTGCTATCAGCAGGGGGGATTGATTGGTGCTAAGCTCAGCAGGGCTATATTTATATTTACACGTAGTGCTTCATCTGGAGCCTGTATTTTAGCTATCAGCAACTTATAAGTACTAATTTTTTTTTAAATATGCCTTAAGAATGAGAAAAGCTCAAAAGAACAATTGCACTGATATTTGCCTGGGACTGTGGACTCACTTTATAAAACTAACTGTAGATACTTATTTATATATTGGTCTATTTTGCGTGTGCTTTTAAAAGACACTGATTATATCAACTCGTTGATTACAACAAAATCTAGACTAAATAACCTCATAAACGAGGAGGTTTATTTGTTTCCATATTAATGTAAAATGTATGGACTCTTATACAGTACGTGTAACTATTATTTTCAGATTTTATTTGATTGGAATGATCTGACATAACTCTTCAGATTTCAATGCTACAACTGTCTTAACAGTGATGTGCTCTTCAAAAATGGGAAGTTTATAAATAAATGCTACACACTCTACAACTTCAAAACACCGCAACACATAAATGGGAGTTGCTATCGGCCATTAGTTAAGAAAAAATACAATTTAATTTTTATAATTTATTAAACATGTAAAATGTAAAATGTAAAATCAAAAGAAAAGAAAGTTAAACGAAGATAAATTTTTCATATTTTACTTCAAATATTTCAAGAAGTATAATATGTTTTCAATTTGTTTTAAACCTCACGTAAAATATAATTGTGTTTTGATTATTTTCTTTGTGGTTAATATTTCTTTCAATAGATGCATCAATGAATTTTTATATTATATATCATGCTTATTTTATAGAAATAACTGTGTTCATATTTAAGTAACAAGTTGACTACTACGTTGTTTAGAAAAAAGACAGCGCTTGCAAGTGTCCCATAAGAGCCTGTACTGCAATTTAAGAGTAGAACGGCCTATAGAGGACTTTGACTCAATTTTGTCCGGTACTGACGAATATATTTACTATTTATATATCGTTTCGCACGGCTATACAACTAGTAAATACATTTGCAATAGGTATAGTAGTGTTTTATTATGTTCTTTGTCCTAGATTAAGTTTGTTTGTAAGTCGTATGCTGGTATAAACTATGAGTTAAATACCACGATAAAAAAATTTCTTCTTAAAGCTTTATCAAGAATAGCACAGTGAATGGAGAAGTAAGCAATTGTCAAACTTTATTTCAAACTGAATGCTCCAAATATTTTCTTTACACCCCTACCCCTTTCACTCCTTTCCCAATTCGACTGAATATCTTACAAACCAAACTACAAAATAGCTTCTCGTTTGAATGCACCCAACTATTCAAGAAGTTAACGTACCCTTCGCTTCTTGTTTATCAATAACACAATTCGTTGAGCTTTAAAAAAAAAAGAGTGGTTTCCTCATCAATAAACACAACCAAAACTCTGTTCATCATAGCATCCTCCTTCAAAACCCATAGTTTCCATCCTCATGAGCATCCTCGGTACGTTCGAGTTTTATCTCTCCCTGTTTATTTATGTACATATTTTCTTCGTTCTGTCTTTCGTTTTCTCTTTCCTTTTGTTTTTAGCTATCTCACTATCATTGTTATTTTCGGATCCGTTTTTACCACATCATTTACATAATTTTTTTAAATATTTTTATAAATCGTTTGACCTCATTATTTGTATCTCTTTCTACTCTTCTTTTTATCTCGTGGTTCACTCTCTTTCGTCTTTCCTCATATATTCCATCTTCTCAGAGCCAAATCAGTGCTGTTTCATCTTCCATTCCTACTTTACGTTTCTGGCTCATCCTGTCTCTCTCTCGCTTCCTTCCTCCCTCTAATTTCGTCTCCATCTGTACGGTTCATCTTCTGCTATCCTCGCCTCATGCCTGCTAAGAGTCAATATTTGAGTTCGATTAGCGCCCGTATATCACGGACCGGCGCTCCATTCTACGCAAGTCTCCATCGATTACAGTCGGAAATCTATCTCCAATCGGCGGGAATTTGATATGGAAACCCCCCTTTTCCCCCACTTAACTGCGGGAGAGTAAATTAGATGAAAGCGTAGGGGACTCGTTGGTGTTTGCTGAAATACGGTGACAAATCTTAGAACAATAGGAGAAGGCAGGTTAGGGGACCTTACATGCTACCTCAGAACATTCTGACCGGGTACCTTGAATTTTTATTCCCCGCGTGAGATATTTCATACTCTCTTCTGGAAAATCCCGGTATGAAAGCTCTTATTTAGTAATCTTGTGCATGATCAGTCCTGTCTGGGTTTTCTGATTGGGGTGAAGGGGGGGTTTTAGGTTCGAATTCCAGCTGAATGTATTGAAGTGGGTTTTTAAATATTTTTCAACTCGTCCTATAAATTATGTTTCACTCATTCCAAATTCATTAGTTTAGGATTATGGATATATGTAAAGCCAGATGGTGTAGATAGTTCGCATGGGTAGTAAGATGTGAAGCACGAAACAAACATTGTATTATGACCTGACACTGACCAAGGAATCCGGGTTTCTACTCCCTACCGGGTTGATCCGTGACATTCCTACTAACAATAGTATTTTTAATTATTTCCTTAGCCGTGTTCTGAGGAACTCCCTGAATACATTATCTCGATTAGCTAACACTTTGTTTGTTCATGTTAATATAAATTTTATATTACATTTACCCAAATTCCCAGTCATGCTTCCTTGTTTCCTAGTATTGACACCCATTTGGGAAAAAAGGAGCTCTCTTTATTGGGCTTCACCTACATTCTAGATTAAATGTCGATACATGTCTGTTCAATTGCATGTCGACTTTTACAGCAATATATAATATTAAACTAAAATGAAATGCTTGCTCATGTCTTTTTGATACTGACTTTTTATTATCTTTTCAAAAATTATAAAGATAAAAAGACAAACTTATCGACAAATAGAATTCATTTCGTATTGGGTGGAAAGTAAGCCTGCAAGAGATAATAAACGTGTGACAAAGTAATTTGATTTTTGATAAAGGCTAACTTTAAATTTCACATCCAGAGTATAATATAGAGGATAATATTATAACTATAACAGAAACTTTAGTGGTATTTGTTGGTCTGTTAAGTTATGGCCCTGTTCTCTCCAGCAAGGTGCACGCCTACCAAGTGCTGCTATAAGTGAGGGATTGTTGACAGAACGACACATGTCTAGTAATATCAATGCTATAATTTTCAAGCTAAAAAGAGTGATTAAGGCTGCCGCTTTGGTTGGCAAGAACGTATCAATCACTGCCAGGGCACATGGCTTAAAATAGAAGGATCTATGTTGTTTTCTGTAGCAACTTTTCTATTCTGTCGAAGCTTTTACTGCCTTTCGCCCTTCACCTATAACCACCCTTTATAATGCCAATAAGAAAGAGGGGAAAGACAAATATGAGATCTGACATCTCAAGGTAAAAAGGAAAACTCTCTCTTAGATATCAAATATCCTAAAGTTTTATGCTGTGAACTAATAAAAATAAATGGTACGGCGCACCGCACAGACTTTCCCTCTTTTTCTATAAACTCGTAAGATTTCTGAACGGAATAATGTACATTGTATCATCACCAATCTACATAAGAACACGCATAAAATAATATACAATGATATATAATCACTGAGAAAAGAGGCGCATCTTTGTCCACCTAAGAGCATTTCAAACAGTTTAATGTCTTCCACAAGGGTCAACACTTCGTATTAAAATTTC
>CABFWB010005117.1:22910-49280 GCA_902151455.1 Timema bartmani
AGACAGACAGACAGACGGAAATTCAAAAACCACTTTTTCGGATTCAGAAAGTCATGAAACGTCAAGATTCATCAAAATCTCGAGTTCGAATTTTTTGACGATCACCATACTTTCTCTACCTGTAAGATAGAGAGAAAGTAAAAATTGAAACTAACATGGGGTGCGTAGGACTATATACTGGGGTAACAGTTTGGGGAGGGGGTGTTTTCATTTTAATATTTACTATTAAATGCAGGGTATATATTATATAAGGCGTTTATTTAACTCTGTACATATACAAGTATAGGCATAGACCATTAAAATAATAAACGTATATTATGTAAACACAATTGTTTTCTATGTTTATACAGTACATTTTAGTAAATTAAAATTAAAACATTTGATATGACGTGGACGCTGCACTAAATCGACGCATTATTCAATCTGGGGTGACTTAAGTATATATTTGAGTGTAGTTTTGATATTTCAACGTGGGTCTGGGGGAGGGTTACAACACTCACCCTTGAGCACGTCTCTTGAAACTAGGACACAACCCATGATAAGTAACCACACATTTTATAGATAGCTAATTTCAACACATTTAGCTATAATTTTACTTAACTAAGGAAAACATACCTACAGCACGATTTAGAAAGAAAGAAACTTTTTTGACTGTTATAAAAGTTACTAATTTTTTCATATACAGAGTATTAACGTTTTTTAAAAGGTTCTTTCTACCAAAATACTACTAAAGCTCTGGGCATCCTAAAAACAAGGGCAATAATGCTAATATTTTGGTGATACAATTAACCCAAAAGCAATTATTAAATTATTTTAGGTAAAGCTTAAATCTAACTAATGTCTCCTAGCTTTGAATTAATTAACCCTAACAATTAATTATCACACTCACCGATTGTCACGTTGTCTAACGCGTCATGCTTGTAATATACTTAAATTTATTCCATGGGGAGGGTCAGGGTTTGAAACTCATCCGGGTTTAGTGGGGATGGTTTTTCCAAATATGATTCATAATTGTGGTCTTAATAAGGGTGCACTAGGCTCTACTCTTGAATGAAGCATTTTAAAATATTGTGTGTCTAATATATAATTTAAGAAGTGTGGCTGCCAGTTATATAATTGACCTGAATCGTTTTAGATGTCGTGTTGGACTATATATTAGTGCTTAAATTCACAAACATATTCAATTAAATTAGCTGGAATAGAATAAACTATGATCATCATATAAGAGAAACTTGAGCTAAACATACTGCGGCTGAAGAGAGAATGAACACCCTCCCAACACCCACCCTAGTCCACCCTCTCTACATACCACCCACCCACCAAGCAGATCAATAACTTGCATTGAGAGCTCGGTACTGCATTCCAGACACTGTGGGCTGCTTGGGTTGCAATGTTGCCAAACAACGCCGCAAGGTATACATTGAGAGGGTCCCACACTCCAAAGGTTGTGAATTACTTGATTTCAAATCGACAAGGTCATATTAACATGTCTCTGTTTCGCTTCAATTAAGATGTTGTGGGTCTTTCAATCTACGAGCCTATTTTTTTAAATGTGATTTTCTTTCTTTATTGGTGTGAAACGTGGTATCATACCTTACATGACTTTTTTTTTTAGGGTTTTTGAAGACAAGTTGCTTAGGAAGATGTTTGAACCAAAAATGGATGAGGCTACTGGGGAGGGGAGTAGGTTACATATTGATGAGTTATATACCCTGTACTCTTCACAATACATTATTAGGATAGTCAGATATCTAAGATTACGGTGGGAAGGACATGCAGCGCGAATGGGAGATTCTAGAACCTTGTTCATGACAATGAATGGCAAACCCAATGGGCAGTTCTAGACGCAGGTGAGAAGATAACATTAGAATGGACCTGAGGAAGACGTGATGTAATTAGGGGGACTGGATATAGCTAGCTCAATAACGGAATAGGTGGCGCACTTTTTTTAAGTGCGGAAATGAGTTTTCGAGCTGCTAATTCCATAGAGTAAGTAATTAAGTATAGCATTTTAAATTAACTTAACTCAGCAGACATTTTATTCAGCACACAACATACAAATCAATTCAAACAATTTGAGCTACGACAATATGCCAAATCCTTCATACCGAGCTCTAGCACCTAAATAATAATAATTGATTATTATGATTGATTATTAGCACCGCGTCTTACTACCCTTTCGGGTTATACGCACGCGAATGTGTAATGGTAGGGTGATTGTGAGATGAAATGGAGGACCTACAGTTTAACGTGGGATCCGAACCACGGTGGAAGGCCTGGCATTCCACACGTTCATAAGTTGTGATTAATACACGTCTTGTTAGAGGTGAAGGAAGGGTTTAGCAACCAGATAAATCTGTGCCGTGATCCAGGATTGAGCCCCGGACCCTTAGCACAAAAGTCTGACATCTTACCCCTAGACCGCCAGGTCACCCAATAATAACAATTGAATAAACGAGACGAACGCGTGTACAAATAGTAGAATATATCTTCGTTGAAACAAGCATGATTCGAACAAGGTCCCATAAATTTGTGATTGAACTCTCTATAGTCACGAAGTTATGGACATGGCTAACTAGGGCGTTATAAATACTATGGAGCAGCAGTTTTTCAGCTGAAGTTTCACGATTGGTCAGCAGTTGTGCCGTGGGCGTTTGGACGACGGTAAAAAAGAAGGGAGAAAAGTAAATTTGAGAAATAAAACTTAAGTTTTTTTAAAAATCCAATATATAGGTCTAACGCGCTATTCTGACATTAGATCAAACTGCCGATGACAGGGAGATCAAGGTTCGAATCTCTGTCGGGTGTTTTTCAAAAGTAACTTTCCACTCTCCCTCCGTACAAATGCGGGTACACCTCCTATAAATAAATTCGTCCTTACACCCTTAGCGTAATTAGTGCATAAGAGTGTAACACGAGTGGATAGTAAGACGAGGTGATAAAAAATCCAATATAAGCCTTATTTTTTAAAATTCCCCAAACATTAGAATTTTAGCTTTTGAACTTTTAGGTACAATCTTAATAAAAGTTTTTTTTAGTTTTTTAATGATAGCATTTCTCGTTAAAAAACTGATTTGTGTCTTGACATTTCTAACGCCCTGTTCAGTTTGCCATGAGGTGAAAAAGATTGACAATCACTGTTATAGTGTTATACATTATAGTTTATTGATATTTTCAACACAGATATATCAGAGTCTTTGTACATTAGAGTAAGGATGATAAAGGCAGGTTAAATAAAATGCACCAGCGTTCCCCAGGAGAGAAGATGGAGAAACACTTGTTGGACACCCTTGATACATCCAAGTGGAGTTGAATGGCAGCCTTCACTGAATTCTCGACATTTTTAATTGGTGATTTCTTTGAATGTTTCATGTCCTACTACCCATACAGCTGATTACTAATGTAATAGAGAAGAGTAAGTCAAATTTAGAGTAAATTTACCCACATGTGTGTGCAGGACTGCAGGTATAGTGGGGAATCCCTTAAGAAAAACATCTTCGGCTGAGATATGAACCCAGACCTCCTCGGGTGAATTATACCAGACGAGACTGACACCTTGGTATATGTGCCAAACGATACGGGTAATTTGTGTATTTAATCTTAACTTGAGAAGTAAAGTTTTTTAACTGTGATGGTGCAAGTTTGTATAGCCTTAATAGTGGCTTAAAATATTTAATTTAAGAAAACAGCGTAGGGAGGATTAAGTTTATAATTAAATGTAGCAGTGTTCGCTTGGAGAGAAACTCAATCTTTTTTTGTAAAAAAAAATAGTAAGCATTGTTCCCCAGCCAGTCTTCTAACCCAAACATACATTGTTAAGATCAAGTGCGGTAACCCACTAAGGTGTTAAACCTGTGGCCCGTGGCAACTTTTTTGCGGCCCGCTGGCTCATGAAAAGTATAAAATTATTTCAAGAGGAAAAATGATCAATACAAATATATATTTTACATAATCAACTAATAAAATAAATACGTATTTTATTTACATATTTTACGTAATTTTATTAATTATTTTTGCTCTTTTCGCGAAGAACAGTATTACGTTTTAGTACAAGTGTACTTTGAGTCGGTAAATTAGAGCCCTAGTAGACAAGACAAATCGTAATATCCCCGCTATAAAAAAATATCTGAAGATAGGAAAAAAACCTACAGAGAACACACTTTACAATAAATGTGGCCTAATCTCCATGTGATGTGACACTATCTCATGGAAGGTGTTCATTTGACCCCTGCCAAGTATTCACCTTGAACGATCTCTCTGATACAGCCAAGAGTCAAGGATTTAATTGCAGGTGTACTTTTCCTGATTAAAAAAAATGTTCCTATTGGCTTAGATGTGAGATTACGGAAACGAACCAACAACGTGAAAATGCCTACTTTACCTTACATCGACGTATATTAAAAATAAGAAATAATAATTTGTATGGAACACCGCACTGACTTTCTGACTTTTTTTATAGCAATGAATTAAATTTTCATTAATAATAAACAAATACATGTTTTCTTGGCAATGCCTTTTTTTTTTTAGATAATAGACTTAAAGATCTTTTGTCTGTGTAGAAAATAAACATAAACATTAAAGGTCTGGCAATTTCATAGATTTGGGTACCAGTTGAGGGACTTTTTGAGTACTATTTGAATAAAAATTAAGAGTTAGTTGATTCAAGTCTTGAAAAACCAATGACGGAATCGAGTTTATCAGCACTAATATAAAATTCCTTTAAAATTAAATGGTAAATAACAATTTTGAAAATTTCAGATACATTTAGGTATAGATTTATTGTCATCCGACTGGAATTTCGAAAAATTTACAGAAGGTTTGTGTTTAACAATGTTATAAACCCCCAGAAATCGAATCTCAACGCCAGTGAACAAAAAATGATGGTGTGGGCCATAAGGTAAGAATAGGGAATATTCGGGGCCACATATTCAGCCATTTTTTAAATTTTACAGGCTTAGGAATTTTCACATAATTTCGGAGTCCAAGAAACTCCATGCCAAATTTCAACCTTCTAACCTGGAATTACTAAAAACTCTGGAAAGAAAAACATACATACACGGAATGTCCTTTAGTTCATAGATTGATATTTTATGTGCCCTCAAACTCGCATAGGTATTACTGTTCTGGCTGCCCCCCATGTTTGTTTCTCTATAAGTCTGTATCTAAGGCTACAGCTGAAACTATTAAATAGATTTCGTTCAAATTTGATATCCAGAAGTTACATCGTCATACCTAGATGAAAAATCGTGATTTTAATTATAGTTCTAAAATTAAAGGTATGTACTAAAGAATGAGTTTTTAAAATTCTATTTTTTTTATAGATAGGGGTAATGCATTTTTCTTTAAAATTATTACCTGTTTCATATAAATAAATGTTTTTTCTGAAGAAAACTTATTTTGGGGTAGCTTATTGATGACGAAATTTTGAAAATTTGGTTTCAAACAATTATTTACTACATGAGATAATATATAGAATTGTATCGTATGATTTGTGTTTTTATTTAAATTTGCCATTGTATTGTTCCGTGAAGCGTTGTTGGGGTCGATACATCGACTGACTGACCTTGATGTGAGGTGCCGAACAGGTTATGGTAGAGGAAGGCCTGTTTATAAATGAACAGTCACTGGCAATATCAGACCATTGATCCTGAAGACCAAACCGAATTCACTTGAAGGGGAAAACAGACCCTCCCCCTCTACTCCCTTACCACAAACTAGAGGTTTTTCATTCACTCATTGCTGATGCATTTAAATAAACTCACTCTAATTATTGTGGACTGTATATGTTAGGTAGTTTGTTTCTGATAGGCTGTACTGGCACTAAAGCTTATAGTAAATAAAAATTAAAGTATTCAATCCCACAATGAAACGATTGCAATTTAATCAGCTATATTATCTAAACTCATTCATCCTGACAGATTCGATTAGACCTAAACAACAAGTAGTGTGTGTGTGTGAGTGTGTGTGAGAGAGAGTAAGAGAGATAGAGAGGGATAGAGATATATATATATATATATATATATATATATATATATATATATATATATATATAAAGAACCCCCTTCATTATGAGGCGCACAGCGCTTTTCATGTTTTCAAACAAACCTTTCGTCCTGATGACGTATTATATTGGATGCTCTGAAACGTACACTCTCACAAAACACATTGCAAGCATTCTAGGCGCGCTGCAAAATTAATTGATTAGAAATAATTTATTCGTTAAATCGAATGTAAACACACCCGTTTAAAAGAGGGTTGTTGTAAAAAGTAACTAAGCTACCTTATGTTGATAACGAGGCTGACAAAATGCTGAGTGTGATTATTTCATATCAATACTTTACCCAAGTATATACAGTATATATCCATTAAAGGGGCCGCCTACTCGAAGTAACATAAACTTACACTTCAGTGAGAGTGAGTGGCAGTAAAATGTTCCGAAGTTATTCTGTAACTCTTTGAGGAAAGTTATTTATCTGTGTTTCAAACCAATACACTTTGATATCAGACCTGCAATATTCCACGTGAAATGTCGTTGAAAAGGATTTAATTTCACCTTTTCAAGTTAAAAAAAAAAATTATAAAACTTGAAAGGTAAGGTTTCTAATACTAAAGGGATAAGTTGATAACTATCGCCTCCATTTTGGGGTGAGATGTGTTTTAAAATAACCAAATTCCAAGCGTTAGACCGCTATCGAGCCAATTGTTGGTGAATATAGTGCCAAATTCTGCGGATAGAAGGTGTCATGTGATCAGCACAACAAACCATTCGGTCAACAATCTTACATTTATAGAACTAAGCCGCTAATTTTTCACTCAAATATCTTCTCATTTGTCCTCACGAGGCTGAGTTGACCCAGTTCCAGACTCACAGCTTCACAGAAAATTCTGGGACAACGGGGACCAAACCCGGGACCTCTGGATCTGTAGCCAGGAAATCTGATCACTAGACCATAGAAATAAAAACACCTGGATATCAGGACGTCTGCAACGCGTGTCAGCGCTCCGGTAGACGGCTCCCTTAAGTTCAACCTCTTAAGCCTAGTACACACTAGGAAACATTGTTTGCCAACATGTTTCCCTTGTTTTAGAAACAGTTGGCCAACTCTTCTCCAACTGTTTCATAACTGTTCCCCAACTGTTGCACAACTGCTTCCCAACTGTTCCCCAACTGTTTCCCAACTGTTCCCCAACTGTTTCCCAACTGTTAGCCAACTGTTCCCCAACTGTTGCACAACTGTTTCCCAACTGTTTCATAACTGTTCCCCAACTGTTTCCCAACTGTTGCACAACTGTTTCCCAACTGTTTCCCAACTGTTCCCCAACTGTTTTCCAACTGTTTCCCAACTGTTCCCCAACTGTTTCCCAACTGTTGCACAACTGTTTCCCAACTGTTAGCCAACTGTTCCCCATCTGTTGGTCAACATTTGGGAAACATTTTTTCATGTTGCCTTTGTGTTTCCCAGCGGAGGAAACATGTTTCCTCTGATCCATTTAAAATGGGTTACAAGAAACAATGCTGGCCAACATTTCCGACAACAAGAAACGTGGGCTAATAGGTGAGATTGCTCATCTTAATCGTGTGTCTCTTTTCATTACCCCGGGACCAACCATTTGGAAAATAACTTCAAAATCTGTAGGAGACATTCGAGTGAAGTTCCTAAAACCACTACCGTCTTCTAGCTTCAGTTCTGTCAGAAGATTATTTGTATAGCATGAACCATTTTGAAGCACTTTACAGACCCACCACCGTTTTCTTCTTCTCTCTCTTCTCGAACAGTTCATAGCCACATACAAAGCACAAGCCATAGCAGCATCCTTAACAGACATCTTTCACTCAACTGAATTATGTACATGAAACAAACGTTTCATCATAATAGACTGGACGCGAAACAATGTTTCTTTAATGTTTGCCAATAATCTGTTTCCTATATTGGCCAACAGTTGGGGAACAGTTGGGTAACAGTTGGCCAACAATGTTTTCAAGTGCGTACTAAGTTTTGGAGTCCACGCCTATATAGGCACGTGGAGAATATCGTCAGTTTAGTCTTCTTTTGTTTACCGGAGACGGGGAGGTTGAGATTCGAATCTCGGCTATGTGTACTGAGGTTGTTTTTCCTTCAATTATAGGTCGCTCGCCTGGTGTTACACTTCCTCTACCTTCCTCTTTCCTACCTCATTAGTGTAACATTTTGGAGCGCTTGATTGGGTAGTAAAACTCAATATACTGAATTCCTCACATTGATGATTCTTTATTAACTTTCTCTTTGAAGAAAATGTAAAGTATTATGATTTAGTAGAATCATCTGACATTCAAAAGGAGAAAGGAATACAACTCTCGAGTTAGGAATGAAAATACATTTAGTCAGCATTTGATTTTTTTTAAGGTGGTTAAAAGTTTAATTCTTAGCTTATCTTTTGGATTTTAAATTTAAAACTACTTATTTTAATGTATCATACTAATGTCCAGGAATAGATTTTGCTTATTGTCTTTATTTTGATTAAAATGCTTAAATTAATATATTATATTTTTAACTTTCATTTATTTGCCTACAGTTTGTTTTGTTTTTCTGTAGAGTTTATTTGTTTAGGTGTTTTACCAATGAATACATAGCCGTAAATAAAGTTCAAGTGTAAACATAGCCGTAAATAAATTTATAATGTAAACATAACCGTAAATAAAGTTCCAATGTAAACATAACCGTAAGGAAGGTTCCGATGTAAACATAAACGTAAATAAGGTTCCAATGTAAGCATAACCTTAAATAAAGTTCCAATGTAAACATAACCATAAATAAGGTTCCAATGTAAACATAAACGTAAAAAAGGTTACAATGTAAGCATAACAGTAAATAAAGTTCCAATGTAAACATAACCGTAAAGAAGGTTCCGATGTAAGCATTCATTATTTGATTATGAAGAAAAAGAGAGATTGAGTGAATAATATTGATCTTATACTATTCTACCATTTCAAACTGTAGGGAAGCAGATCACCACTAATAAAACATAAACAGCAAATAATATTTTAGTCATCACAGTATAATACATAGTATAGATAATACACAATACAAAGACATATTAAAATAATGTTATAAAATGAGGTAACTAATTATCTCTTCAAACTATAGTTGGGTTTTATTTTATTTTTTAACATTGCATTTACTATTTTGTTTCACTTTGTTTGCATTTAACACGGGATGGAATTTACACCACATGATGCTGATGTCAGGATGGAATTTACAATGCCTAATGCAAATAGTGTGACGGAATTTACGCAGGAACTCAAGACTCATACACTCTTCGGGACTGAATTTATTTATGCCAATCCAATTATTCTAAGGTTGATTTACTTTTAAAACAATCTGCTAGCCATGTCAAAATGTAATTAAAGATGGTGTCACTTTGTTTTATTAGGAGATTCAACATCTATTTTCTTATCAAACATTTTATATATTCACGTTACAATACCTACGCTAGTATTACAATTTCCATACCTAATCCCAGCGACTAGATATTTATAAATTTACTGTCGGAATATACCCGTTTATCCTCGTAAGTACCATCAAGGATCGATAATCCTATAAAATTAGTATTTTTACACATACAATAATGAATGCATTTGTGTACACATACACATACACATACACATACACATACATGTATGTTATCGAGGCAAATGTCTGCTCTTTATAGGTATCAATTGGGTGACCTGGTGGTCTAGGGGTAAGGTGTCAGACCTCTGTGCTGAGGGTCCGGGGTTCAATCCTCGGTCCCGGCACAGATTTATCTGATTGCCAAACCCTTCCTTCACCTCTGACAAGATGTGTATTAATCACAACTTGTGAATGTGAGGAATGCCAGGCCTCCACCGTGGTTCGGATTCCACGTTAAACTGTAGGTCTTCCATTTCATCTCACAATCATCCTACCATTGCACATTAGCGTAAGTGCGTATAACCCGAACGGGTAGTAAGACGCGGTGCTAATAATAATAATAATTATCAATTCATGCATAGGTATTTGATACATTTTTGCATTCTCGTGTTGATTGACTCACGTGTGGTTTCCACTCCTGTAGATGATGCAGTTTTTACAATTTGTAGTATCGGCAGTTTGACACTGATGATAACATTAATTGCTGAACTCTGAATTTTGTATAGAACGATTGGTCAACATCCAGAAATTTGGATGTTTATAGCTTTCCGTGTTGATTTGACACAGCGATATATTATATATTTCAGGGGGACTGTACTGAAACTAAGTAAATATACACATTAATATTTAAATGCTAACAAAGATTCAGAGCTTCATAAACTACAAAAGGACGTTTAAAAGTAAATGATATACTCTTACAGCTATGAAACACATAATATTTTTATTTATTGCTAACACTATTTCTCGCTTTGGTGGACACATGGGCTAATGTGTCACTATAGATATAGATTAACTGCCAATAATGGGGAGCTGAGGGTTCAATCCTGGCTGGGTGTACTAAGGGTGTTTTTTTCCTAAATGGGTTTCCACTCTCCTTCCACGGAAATGCGTGTACACTTCTTCTAAACTCAATCTTCCTCATCCCTACCATATTAGCGTAACTAGTACAACCCCAATGGGTAGTAAGACGAGATGTGAAAAAAATAATTCAACAGAACCTTGTTAAACCAAACAAACTTGGAACTATGCTTGTTTGGATTAGAGAAAATTCAGATATTAAACGGGAGAATATGGAAGGATCTTTGGGGTGATTGGAGGGGAGGTGGGGGGAGAGATTTTCACAAATGGTAAACTAGAGTTGAACGAGTTCTATAAAATGTACATTCATCTAACTAAAGTATAACACCTAAAAGGTAGGCCTACTGTAGTTTTACATTCAAATTATTGTAATTATTTTCCCTTGCAGGAAAACACATTGGGTTGACTACAACATGTAAATATTAAGACGTATTTATTATCACCGTTTCTTACATTTATCTTTTAAATTTAAGATTAATATTAATAAAATCTATTTTAATTTACCTTAGTTTGTGTTTTTGTCACCCCCGTTTTCCGAAAATTATGTTCAGATTATCCGGAATTTCGGACTATCGAGATTAGGTCTAACGAGGTTTTACTCTAGTTTGTTACTACCCGTGGCCAGAGAGAATTGTTTTGAATACAGGTTGAGCTTGTTCTTGAAAACAATATTATAACTTAATCTGTAACGTAGCAGTGAAACTACTCGCGTCTTTAACAAGCCGGCTCTTGAAGGTTCTCCTATCATTCGTTTGATGCGCTCATAAAACTTTATTCAAGCACGTTCCTGTGATCATATTTTATCAGAGTGAAAAGAGAATTCCCCGGGGTAACGTGTGGTCGCTATGGTTACCTGACCAATTGTTTTTATATAAATAGGTTTGCGAAGATGTTTGGTAAGATTTTATTTTGAAAGGAGGCATAAATTGAGAAAACGTCCTCAAATAAAACAATAAAAAAAACCTTAAATTATTTGTTCACTGTACTATACATTTTAATTTGAGCAGCTAACGTGTAGGCCTACTTACATAACATTATATCGGTAAGAATAAACACCCACATCGATGAACACGTGGATTAAATTTCAGGCACATCTGGTTTGTCGGGAGGTGGAGGTAGGGGATCTGATCCCAGCCCTATGTACTGAGGGTTGTTTCCCACTATTTTTAGATGAAAATTAAGGTATATTTAATATACATTTTAACTTGTGCTTTTCGATTAGTGTAATTAAAATGCATATGGTCAAAATGGGTAATTTACCACGGTAGAAAAAAAAACATTACTACTTGGTTTACAAATTAACCTTGACTAAGTCAACGAGAACAGAACAACACACCCGACCCTAATGTCGAGATATTAATTAATTTAATACCCGGGTCAAACCCTTTACAAATAGTCAAATATCTTCAACACCTACCGGAATAGAACCAAATTCTCCCTGAGCTGGTGGATAATCATTTTAACCCTGAGGAACTACTTGCAGTGGATAAAATAACAAGTTAGGAATTTTTATATCTATAATAATAAAAGGAAGTGTTTGTTTGTGTGTGTTTGTGTGCGATGCCCAGCCAAATCTACGGCACGCAGACATCTGAAATTTTTAATATAGGTGGACAGAAGAGGGTCAGAATGCACCTCGAAACCAGATTTTTAAATTTTTAATTAGCTTTTTAATTAGGCTATTTTTAACAAATTTTTGAAGGGGTAGTGGGCAAAGCCGTGTGAGATTGCTAGTTAGAAATAAAAGCTATTCAAATGTAGATGTTTTATTATGAAAAAAAGAAAAATATCTAAAAAATTGTCACTGTCGAATTTCCCAGAGTATTTGGTGTGTGTGTTTTTTTTTGGTGTATAGTAAGGTAAAGAGAGTATCGGGTATCTATTTGGCATTTTTTTTTAAAATCAAAATTTAGTTTATGTTTGTGTGTATTAGGGAAAATAGGGTAGGGTGTTCATTTTTGGCATGATATTTTTTTTAATAGATTTATTTTCTTTATAAATCTACTTTAAAAAGAGATAGGTGTCTAGTAATACGGGTATTCCTTCTGGAAAACTTGGAAAATATTGAGAATTCCACATTAATAAAAGTGTCAATTCTGATTACAGTATTTGTTAAATATTTTGTCCTCATACAGAGATAATATAGCGGGGAATTTAGTACTACATGTTTTTTGTTACAGTCTGAATATGCGAAGTAGTTAGGAAACGCACTTTCTTACGGTCTACATTTATGTTATTTTACTATATTATTAGTTATATTTACATATTTTAATTGTATAAAATCCGCATCGGTGGCCACATGGTCTAAGATGGTACTTTTTCAATAGACTAAACTACCGTCATAAGATCGTAGTTCTATCTTTTCTGGCATATTGAGGGTTGTTTTTCATAAATTAATTCCCACTCTCTCCACACAAATGTGGGTACACTTCCTATAATATCAATCTTCCTCATACTTAACCCATTAGCGTATAGCCCGAATGAGTGGTAAGACGTGGTTCTAAAATTAAACTGTCCAAAAGTGTCTTCGTATTTAAATAAGACAATAGATCGTTTAGAAAGTGAACGTTAAATACCTACATATTTATTTAGAAAGAAGGTACTATATAATAGTTAAGTTTTGTCCCAAGACATCATACGACAGCTTTGATATCTGTTGAGGTAAGGGTGCTAGGTTTGATTCCTTGCATGGTCAAAATATTTCACATTGGACAAATTGGTTCCCCTATTCACATGGATGAATTGATGGGGGATTGAATGGGTGTTATGTATTTTATAGAATAGAGTAAGTTTTTATAGTGTGTTGGTTCATAAAGCGCACATTTAAATACCCTTAGTAACAATAACTTTCTCAAGACGCCGTTTAACACCTTGATGCACTGAGTCTGTTTATTTATACTTTAGCTAGACCAGAATATTTGACATAATAATATGACATCCAGCTGTATTTTTGTGTGTGTATAAAATGTGGCATCCTCATATGGCCCAACTCACCATCGATTCATAAATTCAGTCCACAGAAAAAAAAAAGTCTTCATTATTCCAGTGACATCACAGGCCAGGCTATAGGACGTGTCATGCGGGTAGCCTAGCCTTCAACTCCGGCCCCTGTACGCGCGTCGAATAATTGAACAGCTTAGGACTCTAACCGTTCAAGTCCATGAGTATTTTTTACTATAATTTATTATTTTGTCTTTATTAACTGCTTGAAACTACTTAGTTTAAGAGACCAGGATAAAGAGGATAGACATTAATATTCACCCAAATAGAGGATTTAAGATAGTAGTATTAAGAATAAAACAATTCATTGCAATTCACACTAGTATGAACGCAGAATAAACGTTAAGATCGTCTAGCTAGTTTGGTTTGCCGTTGATGGGGAGGTCGGAGTTCAAATACCGGCTGGGTGTATTGAGGGTGGTATTCCCTAAACAGTCTCTCCCTCTTCCACGCATATGTGGGTGGACCACATCTCTTCTGAGTTATATTTTCCCCATCCCTACCTCAAAACACCCAATACATTTGTATAACCCAGACGTGGTGCGAAATAAACAAACTTTGTGGTACACAAACTTTTAGCGGTTCCTAAAAGTACAAGTCCATGCTGTATATTTTGTGATGTCACAACTCAAGAAAATAGTCGAATACTACCGAAACAGTATTATGGACGTTTGAACGACTCTGACGGACGTTTACGTTGCATGTAAAATGGATTATAGTAATATATATTATTTAAATTAATAATTTGTGAGTCAATGACAATAAATATTTAAGAAAAGAGTCATTTTAATTTCAATTAAATGTAATATATTATGAGATATTTTATAGGAAGAGGAGTAGTCTATACTCACAGAATTCCTTCTCTCCCCCTTTGGCAAAGTGACTACCCCGGAGGTAGAACCGTTATCCAAAATTAACCCTTTCTGCTGTGTCTGATTGAATAAACCTATTTGTGTATAACTACACAATTTTATCCAGATATCAATGGTGTTAAATATGTGGTGATGTACTATACTTTTAAGAGCCCATCTCATACTTCAGATGGCACCTATTTTAGGTAAGTAATATAACATTGCTCGTATGGGCTACATCAATCGTAGCCCAGTAATGGAAAGAATATTCAGTACTAACGTAATATTGCCCAAGGGACGGCTGAATGTACTAAACGTACCGTACTTTCCGTGGAGGTTCTTTCCGTATCCCGATGAGATGAGGGGATGGTGATAGTGAGTTTGAGGGTATGGAATCAGTAGAAAAACTTAAACCTGGTGCCGGTTTGGGGTATTTATTCTTTTGGCAAAAATACTCAAGGTACCAGCCGGGAATCGATTTCAGGACCCCTAGGCTCGTGACCAGGTGCACCGACATCCAAACGACTAAGCCGGTTATCTTAGGTAAATGATACAGCTCGAAACAGACTTCATGTCATGTTGTGATTTTCTGTATTCTACTTTAGAAAACATTGGAGCCGTTTTGCTATATTTAAAAATTACAACTAAGAAAAATAATTATTTAAAAAATTAAAATGATAAAACTATCAAAATAGTTTATATTTTCTCTGTTGTCAAGGGAAGAATAGAGTAAACCTTATTTCGATACATTTTTTCGGTTGTCTCTGATTTCTCAGTTGAAATTGGCTCTTAGCACGTGTTCCTTTTATTAAATAGTTAACTCACTAAAAGTCAGTTTTGACATGAAAGTCTTCACGTGTATCACAAAATTACTCAGATACTACAATTTGTATTATATTAGAAAAAATTGATCTGAAAGGTTAAAAAAAAAGGGATTGCTTTTATCTATCCAACTGGTTTATGCAGGTCTACACTTGATAAACGTTGCCATTGCTCACAGCTCTAATATACATCTTTGTCCCTCTTTACTACTTTCCACTTATTTTCTATTATTGAGGTGTTCAAGTATCACGTATGCATATTTCTGGCCATTTTGAACCCCTTCCTCCTCTTTTGCAAGAAAAATTACGCAAACAGCTGAACTCCCCCTCACCCTGTCATGCCTATTTGTTGACTTTTTTTAAATAATTTGTTCACAGGAATAATCATTATTTTGTATGCAATTTATAAATTTCTGGTGATTATTAACGTAGAGATGTAAGTTTATGGTGCGAGATAATTAACAATAAATACTGTTGTAAACTGAATTTAAATGTATTGTACTTAACAGGTTTCTACAAGGCTGTTAAGAAGGCTCTGGAGGATCATGGATGTCATTTAATAATTATTTTGTTGTCAAAATTACTGTTTAGAAACTGTTCAGAAAATTATCATGTGTGGAAACATTTTATATTTAGTGAAATGTTTCAAATATATTTATATAATGGTATATAATTATATTTTTTAAATTTATATTAAATTGAAGTTATAAAAAAGTTTTATTAGTGAATACATGAATTATTATAGTTATAAAAAAAATCTAAGCCACTTTTAAATGTATGATCAAGATCCTTGAATCTACGTCGCGACACTTAATTATGTGTCCGTTTGGGGTGCCTGGGACACTGCTTCATTCTTACCCGTCTCTCTCTGTCTTACGTAAGCATTCTGACCTCCCCCCTACCACCTTGTCAACAAAAATATACAAAGTTTGAAACCCACTACCCCCTTAAGGTGCTTACGTAATATTTGAGTACCCCCCATGATATATTTTCAAATGTTTTTCTTACTGCGTTCGGATTTTTTTTTAAGTGGCCTGTCCATCCTTGTTAAGTTATTTTGTAAGCCAAGAGTTGTTCTTACAAAATACACACTAGTCTAAAAGAACATTTTAACGTAAAAGTAAGCGTATCAAGATACGACGTTGAGACTCTTATTTAAACCGAGAAGGCACATGGACATTTTTTACACCAGCTGGTTCACTAATTTGATACGGGAGGGGAGGGGGAAGGGGCAGGGGGGGGAGCAAAAGTGAGTGGGGGGGGGAGATGTGGTGGATGTGGGAGCCTCATAAATTCACAATGGTGAATAATTAGGGGGGATTTAAGGGAACCATATTTCACCTGGGTCACGGTACGCACGACTAGACCAGTTGACAATAAGTTCGTGTCCTACAACAGGGTATTCTTGTATTTCTGACCGCTGCAGGCTGGGCTGCAGAGTAGACCTAGGATCCACTGTAGAGAGAAAGAGCAATTCATAGATAAATGTATAGAGAAAGAGATGCTGATGAATGTTTAATTACGGCTTTCCCTGAACCAAATGTGTTTTGAGACGGTTACAATGAGGACATTTTAGGTTACTGCGACCGTCGTGCTAATTTTATCTCATCGTTTATAACCTTTGTGTTTGGTTATAGTCGTGACCTGTGTCTTACCTTATTTTTTTTTAAGCATGGCACTATACTACCCGTTCAGGTTATACATATATGTACTAATTACACTAATGTGAGCTGTAAAATGAAGGTTAAATTTAGAGGAAGTGTTTTCGTATTGACGCGGAGTGAGAGTGAAAAACCATTTAGGGAAAACCACCCTCAGTACGCCCGACTGGGAAAGAGCCACGATCTACCCGCCCTCTGCAGTCTAATCTATTGCGAGAATGACGCCTTAAAAGACCCCTAGACCACCGAAGGGGGCTGTGTCTTATTATTTGTCCGAGTTATCCGCGTGTTATTACTAATGTGGTAGGGTTAAGAACATTCTAGACCTTAGAGGAAGACTAGTAAGGCACGCCCGATGTCCCAATAGGTCACCAGATAGCCCGCGGCCGCTATTTCCTGTCGATTGACCTACATTACACGACCTAATGATGGGATATTTATCTCCCTGCCTCAGCCACCCTGCTCGTTTCTACATCCAGGGAGTTAACACCCCAATGGGTCAGGGATCCTACCCCGAGCCAATTATCCAGCATTGATATTTGGGCTTAGGGAGGACATTGCTCAAATGGGACATAGACCATATGGGACATAGACCATCCCTTAATGAGCCAGGGTTCATACACTAAACACAATAGACAGTCTGCACTGAGGAGCACGTATTTTTTTTTCGATTTGCCTACTACGGAAGCCAGATCACTAATGAGTGAATAAAACTACCACAGCGCTGGGGTCAAAGAGAAACGTACGTCGTACCACCGGATGCAGAACTGTTATATTATCACGCCACTGCAGTTAACATAAAACTGGGTATTTTTTAGCACTACGTCTTACTACCCGTTAGGGTTATACACCTATGTAAGGGTGGAAAACCATTTAGGGAAAACCAATCTCAGTTCACCCGACTGAGGTCCTCTCGTCAATTACAAGAGTCATGAAGGTGTAACACAATATATGTTGAAAACGGTGTAAGCAAGTGATACAAAAACCTTTAAATTTGAAAACTTGAATGGTATAATACACGCAAATTTCATTTTTATTCTTGTGAAACACCAACTTAAAATAATTATTTGAAAACTGGTATAGCACACGTGATCTCCAAATTCATTAAAACACCCTAGCTGAAGTCTTATATTGGTTTCAAGATGCTGTATTGCTATTATTTGCTGTCTGAAAACCCCAAGGACATTAAAACATGAACCCCTCCTCTACCCTGAAAGGTAAAAGCTTACGTTGTGTGATTTCACTATGACGGAAGACCTCCTATGGGTGTGCGGTTGGAACTCATTTTAGGTTCTTCAAGATTTGAAGGTCAGAAGTATAGTAACAAGATTTTCGATTTACAAGGACCTCACATGAACATGACCTACATAAGTGCTCTTGTCGACTATTGGCTAGCGAGTTCCCAGACTCTATGAACTTGACGTCTAGTACGCGTGCCTAGTTTTCCTGCTGTATGAGTGATGTGAGTTTTCCAGAAGTTTACATTCACTCTACGCTGTGCCTTACTATACGTCTGGGATATGATAAAGGAAGGATGAGGAAGGTAGATTTGTGAAGGAATATACCCACATTTTTGTTGGGGGATGGTGGGAAAAAACACCCTTAGTATAGGCAGCTGAGGTTAGAACTTAGTAAGGGCAGAAATTTGCCTGTTTCAGCAGAATTGAGCAAAGAGGGTGCATATTCAATAAAAAAGGAGTACAAAATTAATCAAACGGATTATATGTTCAAGGGTACATAGCTAAGCAAAAAGGATGTGTGTTAAATTAAAAAGAGGTAACTAGTTAGGAAAAAGGATTACATACTCACCAAAGGAGGTACAGAGCTAAACCAAATATGGGTACGTATCGACCAACAGTGTAAAATAATTGTGAAAAGGGTGTGCAGGTTAAGTTAAATAGGGATACCTTCAGGTATTAAACCCGGATGTAAAAGTAGGTCATTCTAATAAATAGAACCGGAAAGTTGCGGCCTAATTCAAGGCCATTGAACCCAGATATAAGTATGTAGATAATTTATAGATAATCACATATATCCTACCTCAACAGGCACCACATAATCATCATCATCATCATCACATAATCTCATTGGGGTGAAGAATCTGCACCTACATGATTCGTCAACCTCAGAAGACGGCTATATAATCAGCCACTGCCAGTAAAAGACCAGGAATATCTAGCCGATAAACCCTGGTGGCTTACGCTAATGTATATTAAAAAAAAGTTTTTAATCACTAAATTTAACTTACCTTTAGATATAGCACCTGCATTTTTTAAATTTCCCATGTAAATAAAGTATTGTAATAATGAAAATTTATGATCTCAAGATTGTGATATATCTTAACATTATGCGTGCCCCAAAATAAAAAATGGCCTGATGCACCACATAGGTTTTTTCACACCTCCTTCTAAAACAGTATCTATTTACTCAAAGCTAGTAAAATATGTGAAACCAAATAATAAAAATCGTTGCAGAAATTTTATACCAAAGAGCATAAATGAAGCAATATAAACTGTTAGAGAAACATATTGAGAAAAACGTAGTTCTCTATTCACCAAAGGCCAAAACAATCAATTTTTCCGGACCTCGATTTGAAAAATATATTTGCCAATATCTCAGAAACTATTGGTTTTATAAAAATATATCTAAAATAAAGTGTTTTTATTCTTAATACTACTACAACCTTACAATGATAAGAGTTGTGAAGATATGATCAAAATTGGAAATAGCCGCTTATGTAAAGTACTATACCTTTAAAGTCATTTTCATAGGGAAATGAGTTTCCATTTTGTATGTAAAATTAAACAAGGCCTGGATACGAAATTTAATGTAAATCCCTTAAAGCAAATCTTGAGAAAATCGATGTTTTCTATTTTAACCATTATGAAAACTACCCTTAATTCTAGGGCTGGGTAAATTATTTAAAAAAATAGTTCTGAAGAACCTTATGAAAAACTCAAGATACCAAGTTTTATCCCAATCGATGAAAGGTTTGGGGCTCTGGTCCCAGTAATAAACACGGAAACGGCATTGTAAAAAGTACTTTTTAGGTTTTAAGGGTTCATGAAACGTCAACATCCATTTAAATTTAGGGTCCAATTTTTTTTGCCATCACAATACTTCCTCTACTTTAGGTGGTGTGAGAGAGTAAAAAGGTATAGCTCTCTCTCTCTGTTTGTATCTAGGGCTACAGCCGAAATGGTTTAGTGGGTTTCACTCAAACTTGATATTTACATGTTATATGATCATACCTTGAGGAATTATTGTGATTTTAATTATATCTATAAAATACAGGGTAGTTTATTGAAGACTGATTTTTGAGAACTCAACATATTTTGAAAAAAAAAAAGTTACTCTAATAGTCTTCTTCTGAACGGCGTTTTACATAAGAAATAAAACTATTTAATTTATTTATTGAAGACAAATTAGTTTAAGGGTAATTTACTGAATAGAGTTTTTGGAGATTTGTTCAAAATAGGTGTCTGGAGGTGTTTTACGTGATTAATAGCAATACGTACTTGTTTTCCGTAGAAAAATTCATTCACCTGATTTTTGAAGATTTTGTTTCAAACTATAATAGACAATATGAGAAAATACCTACGATTATGTCCCACTATTTATTTATTTCTTTGATGTAAAACTATATAATCTGAATATTTTCCGCTACAATTTTCTTTTTTCGTGTACGTGTAAAATTAGAGTTAGTTGAAGATGAGGAACATGAATATCTAACTTGTAGACAAGATAAGAATAAGCTGTTAAACGCTATTAACTTAGTTTTATTATATATTAAAAAAAAAGTTCCTTAAGTCCATTCTTTAAAAAATTGTTTCATAAAGTAATTCATAGAAATGAAAAAAAGGTTGAAATAAAGTTTATTAAAGTGATGTCAAATTTCTGAAAGTAAATTAAAACATCTATCTGTCCATAATTTAACACTACTACGATTCAAAATAGATTTTTTTTTAAATAAATGAAACTGTCACATTTTCTCCATGATGCTTTTTTTTTTTATCACCGCGTCTTACTAACTGCTCAGGTTTTACGCATATATGATAACAAAAATTATTCCAATGTAATAGAGATGAGGAAGGAAGCATTTTAGAAGTGATCTACCCTAATTGGCTTGGAGGGTAAATGAAAAATCCTTGAGAAAAAAACACCTTCAATAGACCAAAACAGGATTCGAACCCCAACCTCCCCGTCTGTAGCAGGTCAGTCTAACTCGATAGTGAGGCCTTAGACCGGGTTCTCCACATTGTTGTTTACATTATAATTTAGTGCTAGTTTATTTGTGGTCATAATATATTGTTATTATTATTATTATTATTATTATTAGCACCACGTCTTACTACCCGTTTGTGTTATACGCACTTACGCTAATGTGCAATGGTAGGGTGATTGTGAGATGAAATGGAGGACCTACAATTTAACGTAGAATCCGAACCACAGTAGAAGCCTGACATTCCACACATTCACAAGTTGTGATTAATACACGTCTTGTCAGAGGTGAAGTAAGGGTTTGGCAATCAAATAAATGTGTCGTGACCGAGGATTGAACCCCGGAACCCTATTACAGAAGTCTGACACCTTACCCCCTGACCGCAAGGTCACCATAATATCTTCTTAAATATTAGTTAACGTATTTTTAAATCCACAATTAAACATTGTTTGTTTATTGATATTTTCCAATATTCCATACACACGAACGAGGCACCCGTACATGATTTTATTCCGGGTTCAATACCCGTCAACTACTACCTTGTTGACGTCTAAATATCATTACAACTAAACTATAAACTAAATCAGTAGCTACCATGTAGGCTTGTGCGTAACTTGGTATTAGGGAATATCATAGTTTTAATTACGCATGAGTACAAACGCATGCGCAGAAAATATAGTATCAAGTCCATGCTTTCTTTGTTTTTAAAACCAAATTAGAAAAAAACACACACATATTTTTTTTAAAGAAAATTTGGAAAGGGGATTTAGTTAAAGGTTTATTTATCCATCCATAATTCAAAACTAATGCCAGATTGTTTCAAAATATACAATAAATTTTTAATCGATTCATAAAAAATCTTTTTCTAAAATGAATTCTATCTTTGATGGTCACATTAACAATTCACAAAGCAGGTATGAAAATAATAACAGTCTGTTTGACTATTTATTTTTGTTGGTTTAACTAAATATTTTGTTTGGTTTATTTCTATAATAATAATTTTGCAGCACAGACTAAATTATGTATGGGCATATAAAACGTATTTTTCTTTGTAGGGAAACCTAAAAATAGTTTGACATTTAACCAGTGATTATAAAACATTGGAATAGTGCATGTTTTTCTCTCATTTTGTTTGTGAAAAAACATCTGCACGTTATATACACATTTACCCAGCATGCCTCCTTAATCTCTACCTGTGTACACGCATGCACGCGCCTGGATGCATGAACGTCCTCACTCATGCCCCGGACAATAATTTGGATCATTTTTGTTTGAATACTCGGCTAGTAAATCTGAAGTAGGCATGTGGAGTCAGGCGTGCATTTGTTGTTAAGTATTTATAAGGCAGGTGGTAAGAGCGGCGATCCTATGAATTAAAAATAAAACGACCGAAGTCCATTCTCATCCTTTGATCCTTCTATAGCACGTGGCACGACCAGCTACGAACAAGCTAAGAGTGGCATAAGGCTCTCTTTTACTGATCTATCTTACTACCTGTTCGGTTTGTACGAAAACGTCAACCATTCTAAATTAGTAGGGATGAAGAGGTTAGATCTTTGAGGAAATGTGCATGCATTTGCGTGGAGGGAAATTGGGAAGCCATCTAGTTAAAAACCTTTAAGCACACCCAACCTGGCTTCGATCTCAGATCTCCTATCAACGTCAATCCACTCTAACACGAGTGTGATGTGCTACACCATGTGACCACCGATGCGAGTCCTATGAGACTTAAATAGTTTGTAATTGGCGCTGCTCTTTTCCATTTATAAACTATTCTTAATTTCAATGCCAGGGCTACACGTGAATTAGTCTAAGGCAAAGCGATAGGGAGGGTCGCTTAATGAAAACGGATCCGAATTAGGGTTGAGAGAGGATGTGAAAAATCACAGTCAAAATTATATTTGGAATTCCATCTGAGAGGGACTCAAACCTTGATCTCTTTGTTAAAGTCAATCGTTTTCAACGTGAATCTAGCAACTCAGAACGTTTGGACACTGATTTTGGTATTGTCGCGTGAATTTTTGTTCGTTCAAATTATTCGCAAACCACACAAACTTATCTTAGCACACAGGATAATAAGGACAAATTTAAATCAAATGCACTATAATTTGTTCAGAGCGATAATAAAAGAAAATACAATTTAGCAAATGATTAATATTTTGCCTAGGACCTCTAGATGGTTCTCATGCATGCACATCACTACAGTGAGCCTATCAGCAAATATAACCTAGGCCTTAATATGTTTTCACAGGCGCTTATTTATGTAGGGCCAGTAAGTGCGTGGGATCACATTTACTTATGTCTGAAACACTACCTTCTTTCCATAGACCCAGGTATGTGAAACTGCAGAGCTTTCAAACAAAATGAGCAGAAAAAATGTTTTCTAACGTTTTTCATTTGTACATAATATATTTCAAAGATGGTTTTCAATATTGTTTCTAGATCAGATTTCTAGGTTGCTGAGCAAGAAGTAGGCCTACCCACACCAGTGGACCTAAATGTTAACATCATCTAGTCTGATTTGCTAGTGATGGGAAGTTCAGAGATCGATCCCGATCGTTTGTACTGAGAAAGATTTTTTTCTAAATGGTTTCCCAATCTTATTTTACGAAATCGTGGATACACCTCCTATCAATTTTACCCTCCTCACCGCTACCCGATCAATGCAGTTAAATAAGTTTAGCCCGGAGAAAAAACAAATAAATAAGTTAAAAGATCTGTAGATTAAACGACTATTCTGGTCTGGAATCAGGCTGGAATGTATTTTAATACTCACACAATAAGAAAAATTCATAGTTTATACTAAAAGCCTCGTTCCACTTCTGTTAGTTGTCTGTACATGTAATAAATGTCTACTAATACCTTTGGGCTATAAAATTAAAATAAATTTCTAATTTAAAAAATTTGATAAATCTATACATGATTAATTGGCTAAAAGGGTCACGTATAAAACTATGTGACCCAGGTTCTAATCCTGGGGAAGTTAGGATGTTTATTATTTTAATACGGACTCTCACTATTATCCAATTAGTAATCATATATGCTTTCCTAAGCTAAACTAGTTTGTAAGCTGTGTGTGCAAATTATATGTTTGGAAAGTGAACGTTAAATACCCCAATAAGGGAACACTTAAGACTAAACAATCAAATTAAGGCGTGGTGGAGGGGGACCTTGGGGAAGGCTAGTTCTTTTGCGTTTTTAAAATAAAAAAACTTTTTAAGTCAAAATAAATCAAATAATTCTCCCGTAGAAACACAGAGTTTAATTTTCTTCACATGATGATCTTAACATGTTTTGAATTTATGTCAAGGATGTCCTGGAATTTAATGACAACTTCTTCTCTTCATTTAAAAAGTTTATCATCAAATGCTAACATGCTCATGACAATCATTCAAAAACGGTTTGTATCGATATGTGAAGAAAATAATACTATATTTCTACTGGATCCATATTTTATTTATTTTGGCCAATATAAATGTTTTGCTAAAAAAAACCCTGCAAAAACACTTACCTTTACTCGCTTTCCTTAAACTCCCATCTTAGACTACACTTAACATCTTAGGTGATGGAACAAAGTTATAGGTCCTATACAAATATCATTGGACATCGACGATAGTTAAACCAGTGTTCTCTATCTAAACAAGTGGTAGAACTCTTTGAAACAGGCGTTGTATCATTTTTGATCAAAACACGTCTTGTGTAAAACAGGAAGATAACTAGGATACATGAGATACCTAAAAATAAACGAGTTCTCATTTAGTTAATATGAATCTTTCTCTCTCGGAATTTCTCGGTGGCACCTGCCGTCTGGGCTGAAGCTGGGGGGCATTCTTGTCCACACCGAATATTAATCCCCACAAGGACACTTCTGGTACTCCTGCTTTGACCCTTACTACCCTCCCGAGACTAACAAGAGATATTTACACTTTTGGAGTAGGGAGGAGGAAGAAAGAAATGAGAGGAAGTACACTCGAGATTACGAGAGGAAAAAGTGAAGAATAATTTAGGAAATCTTACCTCAGTACACACGGCTGGGATTCAAGCACTAATTTACTTGTCTCTGTCAAACCAGACAAATCAAGACTTTTTTTTTATCCTCGCGACTTACGACCTGTTCAGGTGACACAGATATATGATAATTACTCTAATGCGGTAAGAATGAAGAAGGAAGAATTTTAGAGGTAATCTACCAGCATTTGTGTGAAAGGTGAGGGGGGAGATATTTAGGGAAAAACACCCTCAGTAAAACCGACAGGGATTTGATCCCCGATCTTCCCCTCCCCAGCATATCAGTCTAACAAGAGAGTGACGTCTTGGACCATTCGGCCACTGAAGCGGATAAATAAAGACTAACGCCTAAATCCCCGTGGGAGATTATCTGTTTTGTTTTTTTCAACGATTGATCAATAGAAACAATCGAATTATTTAATCGAAAAACGTTCTGATGGCTTTGAGAATAAAAGTAATAGTTGTGTAGCTGTAATTTTGGTGTATGTGTGTAGACACATCTATTCTGGAAAAATATTTTTAATCAGATTTGAAAAAAAAAAAATTAATATTTAAATACCTTGAATATAACACCCTACATTTGTGAGTCTGTGTGTGTATATATTATTGCTCAGACTGACTGTTTCTTCGAGCTATATCGAGTGTGAGGCCTTACATAATTGAGTTTTGTATGTAATGTTCTGCTTTAATATAGTTTTGAGAAAGTGTTCATTAATGTATTAAATTAAACCGCACCAACCCGCATCAATGGGTACGCGGAATGATATGTCAAGCTGGTATAATCTCGTTTCTCGTTGTTAGAGACATAATCGAATCCTGTTTGGAAAATTTGGGAGTGATTATTTTTTAATTACTTCCCACTATACCTTCAATCAAATGTAGGTACTAAAATTCTACCTTACGCCTCTTCAAACAATTGGTGTAAGTAAATGCGGATAACTCAGATGGATAGTAAGAAGCGTTGCAAACCAAAATAATAATTAATCACTTGTGGTTTAAGGAGTCACTTTGGCAATAGACTAGACAGCTGATCATTGGGAAATCGGAGTTTGAATTCAGGCCGGATGGTTTATTAATAATAAATGGTTTTACGGGTATTAAGACGTGGTGATAAATAAAATCCCTAAACACCTTGCCAGTACAAGCACATCACATTCCAACAGTGAACGCATTTTAGGTCGTCACGTCGTATTTATTAATGCGCTTCTGTCATCGCTCTTTTAATCTGCAGTAGATGGAAGATAATGGTGCTATAATTGTAATATTAATAATCTCGCTACTTAATCACGACAAGGCTAC
>CABFWB010005118.1:0-49279 GCA_902151455.1 Timema bartmani
TAATTCAAACCTTAAACCCCGATATAGTTAGAACAATAAAGTTCAAATCAATAAAATATTAAATTCCTTGGGAGCTAGTATATTCAAAATAGATAAAACACTCTAAAAAATCATTTATATTGCGCTGTACTATACATATAAAGGCGTTGTAAGTTTTGTCCAGTCTAAGTTGTTAATGCTCATAAACTATACATGGCATAGGTTCAGTCCACCCTGTCCCACAGGGGGCTGATTAATAATGGTTGGAAACAATTAATAAATAAGTGTCAATTAACCCTAAGAATGGTGATTGTATTTAGGCCCAAAAATTATCAGCTTTAGAAACTCTATTATTACATTTTGAGTTTCACTATCGAACTTGCACTAAACCGTATATTTAGTTTAAAGCAACAGTTGAATTATTTCCAACTTGGCTAGTAACCCAACTCTCCCATAGTGTCCCAAGAGATGTCCCAAGGCTAAGATGTATCGACGGTCCAAGGGCTTGTCAGTCGCAGACGTGTCTGTTGGACATCATGCTGATGGTTCATGAACCAAAACAATCTCTCAATATTATACTAATAATTTCAATAGAACATACTTAAATATTTTTTTTATTTTAAATTAAATATTTGATTAAATTTTATTATTTCACATGATAAATGGCACACATTTGTTGAACTCATCGGAAAAAAGGAAACCATTAAATTAAAAACATGTGAATTCATCTTGACTCTTTATACTTCCTTTTTATAACTTTACAAGCGTAATAAAATCAACTTGTTTTGAACATTTAAAAAAATACCCAATACCATAGTAATATAACACAAATTCATAACGAAACCAACAATAGAAAACAAAAAAGTTAATATTTGATTGAATTTTTAAAACGTTTCTTGTTGTACTCCTTAATGTAGCGATTGGTCTCTAACGAACTTAGAAATGAGCGTATAGGCCCATTCTGGTTGATCAGTTGGCACCATGTGTCCGGAGTTTCTTACCAACACCTCAGTTAGGTTGGCTGCGGTTTTGACAAACCCCGCCAGATCCGTCCCCACGTGCCACTGGTACCTGTCCGCAGTCCGATACTCTTGGGCTCCGTCCCACTCCAACGCCTGAAGGTACCCCAGAGTGAGGGTATAGGAGATCCTAAGATCCAGTTGGCCACTGTAGATCAACACCCTATAGTTGGCCAACAACTCCACCAGCCAGGGTGATATCGACTGCATCACGTCATCACTGAGGTAGATGGCGACAAGGTCGCTGTCATGGTACTCACTGTCACCCACATGGATTGCCTTGCGAGTCTCTTCTTGCTGGAGATAAATGTCGTAGTCTCCGAATCGTCTCGGGTTGCGAGTGTACAGGAAGTTGTAGAGGTACTTGTAGTCGGTAAGATTGTACAGGTAGTCGTCCAAGAGGCTCAGTCTTAGCTGGCAAATAGAATACATCATATCAGTATCACTCTTACCGGAACAAACTTCATTAGACCAATTTGTTTATTGGCAGCAGTGACTTGTCCCATACAACAAAGAAATATCGATACTTAAGATGGGAATGTAGGGGACGCGAGAAAATATCAGTAAATCTGCAGGTTTTATAGCTAAACCTCTTTTGGACAAAATAAATAAACTATTGCTCCAGTAGAAATCTAGAGTTTAATTTTCTCCACATGCTGATATCAACAGTTGTTGAATATTTGCCATAACTCATGAGCATAGTAGCATTAGATAAGAAACTTTTTAGATTAAGAAAAAAAAGTTGTCATTTAACTACAGGACACGTTTTACAAATATTCAAAAACTGTTGACATCACCAAGAGAAGAAAATCAAGCTCTTTTTTTTCTACTGGAGCAATATTTTATTTATTTTGTCCAAAAAAAGGTTTAGCTATAAAAACTGCAAAAACACTCGCCTTTTCTTGCGTCCCCTAAATCCCCACCTTAAGAATCTTAATTTTCTAAAGGAATGTCAGTTTTAAAATTATATAGCCTATAAGTTTGACTTAAAGGATTTTTAAATTTTTAATCATAAAAGATTGTTAAATGCTTGTTAAAATGATTTTTTTTTTCAAAATATGAAAAAAAAATTAATAACTTAAAATGAAATTTACAGGACAAATTTTTATATTAACTAGTTATATTATTATTAGGTTTTATAGGCCCGTCAACACAGAAAGGTCATTAGGGCCATAAATAACATTAAAAACAAAGTAGAATCCTCATAGGGGAAATGATTTTAGAAATAATTCACCTGCCGAAATCAGCAGATGAAAACACTAGAATAAAATCACACATAACAAATACTGTACTTAGATTTGTATTCAAACGTTAAAAATAAATCTCAATATGAGACAAAGTTCATTTTAGATACTCCATAGGAGTGGAACTCAAATGCACTCTTAATATAATTTGGGGTGATACACCTGCTATAAAACCGCAGGTGTATAGGCCTACACTACGTCATAAAGTAATGGCAAACATATTCATATATAGGGCATTAAAACGGCATGACAAATATATTCAAATATAATACGTTAGAAATGCAAAACAAAGACATTAAAGTATATTAAAAGTGTTAAAACTAATCTCAATGTGATATAATATCCAAATGAGCCACTTTTTAAAAGTGACTCAAATGGAATTTAAAAGATTCACCTGGCGTAAGAAATGAGTAAAAATATGACTCCATGCGCACTGTCATGTAACATAACAAAAACCGAAGGTCACCATTAAAATCGAGAGCCAGGAAAGTAGGGACATACTTACGACAGTCCAACAAAACGTGGTACACACTAAAGGGAGAATCACTAAGCTCACATACTGGAGGTGGGATCCCCTCTTAATAAAAACCCATGGCTAAATGAAGTATACCCGAGACGGAGTTTTGTCACGATGAGCTCTCTTCTAGACTTTCGTATAGAAGAGGGCCATCGTGACACACCATTCCTAATGGACCGCAGCTTGTACTAAGTGGGGATCAAAACCCACTTCTCGTGCCAAGTAAGTAAGACCCCACGCTGAACATAGCATTTAGACCTAAAAGCATGACACCCAAACTCGCCTCAGGAGGGAGATAAACCACCTCCGTGGCTGCCTAGTCCGCCTGAGAGACCAGCGTGACCAGGAATCCAACAGAAGGCGAGCTGGGTGTTTAATGAATCGATTTTTAAAATCTGTTCGTGTATCATCTGAACAAGGGGATTTCAGAAGTACAATGTGGACAGTGCCATAAGAACACTCATGGAATCCGTGCAGGTGAGAACAGAATGGTGATAATAACTGTATATGAAACACAACTCTTTAAAAATTGTATTTAATTCCGTCGTAAAAACTCTTGATTCACCAGGTAAACCTAATTTAAAATTGGATCTTTCCACAACGAATGCACATCACATGGAAACTCCAGATTTAGAGCCATCCATGTGGATTTTCTTGGATCCCAGAAAGCGAGTGGAGAGGAGCCCGTTAAATGTCCTCTCATATATAATAAGCGGAGTGGTCGTTTTAGGGTACTCAGCAAGCTCAAGATGGCATTGAGGCAGGCGTATATTTCTGGGAGTAACTTGAACTGGAAAAGTGGGGATAGCTTTTGGCAGGAATATCCCACACGTGTCAAAGATCAATAGCATCTGAATCCCAACCGGCTTTGCACTACGCCATTTGGTTTCATACAAGACATGGTCGGGGGGGAGAGGGGGGGATGGAACACAGAACTGTAAGCAAAATGTTTTGGTATGAAATGCAATTTCAACACGTAAGATGCCAGAAGATATGACCGCTGGTAAGAAAGAGGGTGTTCACTTGCATCAGCACAGATGCTGATGACTGAACTGGTATGGGAAACATCAGTATCTAGTCGGATGCCTGCATGGTGAACACTATCTAACATCTTTAACACCATTAAAATATTGGGGGATAGATATATTCCACGTAATCCATGGAATTGGACGAGCATCGTCTTGGCTGCAGATAAGAGAATGCCATTACGCGATACCCACGTCCATAGATTGTTAACAACAACTTGTATCTGCCGTTCATCCCTGTGGGGAATCGATGAACTGCAGTAAATTGTTAGGCAATCCATGAAAAGGTATACAAGGACAGGTAAGCGCACGTTGTCCACGATTAAATTTATTGCGGTAGTGAACAACGCAATGCTTAAATACTGCCCTGAGGCACCCACTTTTATTGAATAAAATCAATTGACCTTACCCGGGAGTGTCTATCTGACATAAAATTAGCTATAAAAACGGGGAGGTTCCCTCGGAACCCTTAATTATAAAGTGTTTTTAATATTCTGTACCGCCAAGTGGTGTCGTACGCCCTATCCAATCAAAGAAGACAGCCAAAAAGTGCTGTTTATGGAGGAAGGTGTCACTAACTGCCGTCTAAAGGCGAACCAATTGATCCACCATGGATCAGTTACGGCAAAAACCATATTGAATATAGGATAGGAGATTAAGGTATTCTTAAGACCATATAAATAATTTATTTATTATATTTTATAATATTTTGCCTACACAACTTTTTAAGGCTATAGGTCTGTAGCTAGTTGGCTCTAATTTATCTTTGCCACTTTTATGTATTGGTATAACAGCTGCCTGCCTATATAGTACTGTGAACTGACGAGACTCACAAACACTATTGTAGAGGTATAGGAGAAACTCTTGTCCAGCTATTCTTACCCCCGACTCTGACCAAAGCCAATTGTATGGCGCTCACTGCTTCGCTTATGCACTGTGAACCAGTTAGAGTAGCTCGCAGTGATAGATATTGCTGCAAACATCGATCACCAATACCTTTACGACCTACGCAGGGGTGGAAACAAGTGAACCGTTAAACATGACGGCAGGTATATCATTTGTTTAATTATAACTGCTATGTAATCTACGAATATTATCCCAAATATTAGTTGTGGGAGTGGAAATTGTAAGGGCCAAAATAAATTGCATCCAAGACAACTTCTGTTTATACAAATGACATGGTGAGTACAAGCTTGTAGAATCTGGAAATACTCCAAACTTTCCAAAGAAGGACGTCGATGGAAGAGACGGAGCGCCCTTCGAAGTTCAGAAATTGCCAGACGACATTGCTCATTCCATAAAGGAACAGAAGGGTTGCGTGAATTCAGTGAGGATTTAGGGATGGAAGTCTTCACCCCCTCGATGACCATCGAAGTAAAGTGTTCTGTCTTAATCTTGACGTCAGGAAAACAGGTCCTCTCATATAAGACAAGCTCGCAAAACATATCCCAGTAAGCACGTTTAAGCACGCGCTACATTGAGAAACTCTTGAAATGGTGAAAACAGAATGGGAAAATGATTGCTGCCACAGATGTTCCGGGTGAACCCCTCCAAAGGAAGTGAACATCAATACCGGGGCTGCAAAAGGTTAAGTCGATGGAAGAGGATACATGGTTAAAGGCGGAAAAATGTGTCTGGGTCCTGGTGTTCAGTAACACCAGGTCATTCGAGACAAGAATATCCTCCCTACAATTCCATTGTAGTAGTGACATTAATTATTGACACAACATTTAATCTTTCACGCAATAAATAAAACTATTACTTAAAAACATACATTGGTTTAGGACTTCTTAATGTCCAGGTGCCTGACGCAGTATCTCAAGGACCTCCTTCGCGTTTCCAGCAGAGACTAGGGCACCCTGTCCTTTCGCAAAGGCTTGGATACGGCCTTAAGCTATTTTTTATTTGTTTTAATTTCAGCGGTCCCTCACCGAGCTTTCTTCAAAGTTCCAGTGGGACACGCCTTTGCAGCCTCACCTGTTCCACCCCAACTCAGGCTCTGGAGTCTCAGAGGAGAGAATGGGTGGCTCCACAACGACTGCAAGTATTTTACTTCCTCAGAAGGGACCCGGCGGGTTAGGGGGTTCTCCGAGGAGGACCTGGGAGTGTCCCTGAGGAGCGTTTGGAGGTGTTTCCCGTGAAAAACCCTGGGGTGCTACCCGAGGAGAGCTCAAAGGAGTGCCCTGAGGAGGACTTGGGGGAGGGCCACGAGATGGACACGTTGGGGTATGGGAGTTGGAGAGGACTTTTGGGAAAGTGTTCCCTCCTGTACAAATTTATTCTAAGCGCCACTTGAGTTAGTGCAGTATGACTGTTAATGTATCGAGTAGAGACCAGTAGCGCTGGTCTTGAAGGCGTCTTAGAAATATTAATTGCACAATAGCAGTTGGAACAGTTTATGTTATGACTAACGATTTGGCTATATGAGGTCTGAAATACCAGGGGCTGACTTGATGCGTATTCCTTGCATGCCTGGGAATATAGTATTTTCTTTTCAGTTTGAATCTCCATTACTTAATTTCTCCACTTTCCATTTCGAACACTGAAAGCAGCGCCGAGAATTGGGAACATACGGCCGGACCCTGAGCACGTGGAAATCTGCTCGGACCTCCTTTGGAAGGGTAGGAGTTGCAAAGTGGAGGATTTATTCATCCGTATTTTTATCTTGTCCGTTCTTTTTGGTGACAATACGGTAAACTTCAGTGACATTCTGACGGAAAAGCTCCTCGCATATCTCCTCAATGCTCACGCAGTCAAGATCATAGCAGGTGACCACTCCCTTACAAACATTGAGGAACCTGTGAAGTTTCACCTTTACCTGTGTATGAGCTGTATTTTTCAACGGTATTTCAAAGATCACCATTACGTTGGACGTCTGAATGTCAGTGACAATCTGTATCACAATAGTACCATCACGCAGTTTTATTATCTAGACGTATGCTTTAACTGCTCCATTTACCATTCTTTCAAAGATAAATGGGCTGACAATTTATAGGTTCTCACCGTCCTCTACTCGAGACACCACCATGAAGTGGAGCTTGGGTGGGTATCACCATTTTCTGGGTTACATTCAAAATAGGGAGCTGAAAATCCTTTCCCGTTTTCAGTTCTTTCCATTATTACGGCCCTGTGAAGGGCTGGGCAGTGAGTTGCTAGCAGGGTTTGGCAGTACGGTATCAGCGAACAGTAAGTTGTCATCTTTGACAGTAAAGTTGGCCATGCCATTTGGGGACAAACTGCACAGTACTCAGGTAGTAGACCCAGGGTGATCCAAGTTGGTACTGCCACATGTGGCCATGTTAGCCCTCCTGATGGGGAGCCCTATACGACGCTAGTCATGACAACCTTCACATGGGGAACCGGCAGGAGAGAGGTCGTCGCAGCAAGTAGGCGTAGTAAATTGCCAATTCTATGTCCAGACCCTCATGAACGTGACCGAGCTTTTCTAAACGTACGGTACTTGGTTATTGTCATACGTAAGTGCCTTCTAAGATATTGCAACCAGCGCATTTTCATGAAGAAGCTCAAGCGCAAAGGTATCCAATAATTGTCTGAGGAAAGCCGCGTGAGTTGGCAAGTTCGTCAGCGCAGGGGCCTTAAAGATTCTGCACAAGACTGAACGGGAGGAGAAGGAAAGAGAAAGGGAAGGAAGAAGAAAATAAGGTGAAAGCGAATATATAGGATAACTTTGTCCTGCACGAGGTACGTCATGTGCAGAAGTTTCCCCTTTAAGTCGCCTTTCACGACAAGCAGGAGACACTGCGGGACTATAATAACCCTCATTCCACAGAGGCCTTAAGTAGTTTTAAAATAAATATCACAAATGATTAAAAGAGTTGAAACAAAATTTATTTTATTTTAACTTAATACAATGTAAAAGAATTTCATGCGGTAGACTATGCCGTTAAATAACCTTATATTAAAAGTAGATAACTAATGCAAAAAATAATGGATTGAAATGTTAAATCATAGATCCTATTCTATAATTCTATAATTCATCTCGTTCAACAAATTCAGTTAAAAAATGTCTAAAAGGGGAAGTGAAACTAAACGTTAAATTTGATTAATGGGGTTTAATTATATCCGAATGAAATTCAGAATAGTAAACATGTTACAAATAAGGTTTTTAACTCACAATGAAATACATAGCCGTCAGAACAAAGCTATCCCCTGTTCATGGGTTCAAATCTTGTCATAAACAAGCTAAGAAAATAATTGTTGGGCTCTACAACGTAAGCTAGTAAACTAATCAAAGAAAACTAAGAATGGACTTAAATCAAAATCCAGCTAACATGCAAAAACCTACATATTTAAAAATAGTTAAGATCATAAATAAAAAATAAAAAACACAAGACCTATGCAAACACATGAAGCAGAGTGAAATCTTGCTTCTGTAAAAGCGAATCAGCTTCATGATGTGTGCGAATTTATGTATGCTACTTAAGATATCTTGACTAGATGAGAAAGAGATATCGCCAAATGGCCGTAAAGTCTATCTTACAAACAAGCAACATACCACTAAAAGGATCAAGGTCACAGCGCTATCAGTGAGAGAGCTCTGGTTATTTCATGTACGAGGTCTCATACGTGCAATTATCCGCACGTATTCTGTCACACCCAATGCAGCAACGAACTTTTGGTATCAAGCAAGAATAGTGTTATATCGTTCCAATACACAAGTGCCTACAGTTTGTTACGTTACCTCCATAGCACTCTCCCAATCTTGTTCACTAATTCTCTGTCGGATCAAATGTTCCACCTGGTAAAAGTGTTCTCGAGCATTCACGTCAATCAGCCCCATTTGGTACAGGTGGTCTCCATAGAGCATCATGTGCGCGGGATCGCACAGACCATTTCCGATAGCAATACCTAGGGCACAAATGCTTGTTGCACTAAACATTAAATAGCATTATAGTTTATTAAAAGTATTGAAAATATTTCAAACCTATTTTAAATATTAGAAGAACATGGGGTGACATTTATCTCAGGATTGATCAGATTAGATTATAGGTCGGTACGCCGCAGCTTCAGTAAAGAACAAGGAGGGTTTATCTAGTTTTCACTAAAACCAATTTAACCTTCTTGACCCGAACTAAAAGAACCACACATGCGTACAATCAACATCTGTTCTATCAGTACATGTAGGATACATCACTATGAAAGATGAGAGGCTATATTTTTACATTGTTGTAAGTGCAACATATCTGTTCACCAACTCCCCATTTCACATCTTTTAATTTTTAATATTTCTACAACTTTGCGATTTTAAGTTATTTCATATCTCAAAGAGTTGCGTAGATATTATCGAAATTGGAGATCATCGCTAGTGTAAAGTATCCTCTAAGTCCTAGTCCAGTATAAATGAGATGTGTAGTTTTGTTTTTAATGTTATACATTGCTTTGAAAAGCATTTTTAATAAAATCGTTACAGCATATTTCAATAAAGTTTTTTTTTGTGCTCATTTGGCCCTTAAGTACGGCATCACAAAAACAGCTTTTTCTGTTTCATGGTGTCATAGAACCTAGATATTTATAAAAATCTCAATTTCAAATTTGTTGATAATCACACTATTTCTATATCCGAGGGGTCCAGAGATAGTAAAAATCCCTCCTAAGCTGCTAAATATTGTACCTCAGACTTGTAATTGAGGGGAGCTTAGAGCTTACTACCCACCTGTCCGTGTCAACATCTAAACAACATTAATAATATCAATTAGAGACAGTGACCTTTACTGGTTAATAGTTATAGATCATTCTAACCTCATCACAGCCCAGATTATCTGGGCTAATATTCTAATTTTGGGCCGGCCAATGAGTGAATGTAAAACTCAAAATATACAAATCAATAATTTTACTGGTTGCTCTCTATGGGTGTAAAACGTGGTCTCTTACCTTAAATGACAACAATAAATTAAGGGGGTTCGTAAACAAGGTGCTTAGGAAGATATTTGGTCCAAAAAGGGATGAGGCTACTGAAGAATGAAGGAGGTTTAATAATGATGTTATATACCCTGTACTCAGCACAAAAAATTGTTATGATAGCCTTGTCTTGTAGATTAGGGTGGGAAGAACATCCACGGCAAATGGGAGCATCTAGAACCTTGTTCAGGGTACTGACTGGCAAACACAATGAGAAGAGGCAATTGAGAAGACCTAAACGCAGATGGCAGGATAACATTAGAATGGACCTGGAGGAGATAGGGTGTAATAAGTCGGACTGGATAGAACTAGCTCAAGATAGAGATAGGGTGTAATGAGGTGGAGTGGATAGAACTAGATCAACATAGAGAGATAGGATGTAATGAGGTGGAGTGGGTGGAACTAGCTCAAGATAGGGATAGGGTGTAATGAGGTGGAGTGGATAGAACTAGATCAACATAGAGAGATAGGATGTAATGAGGTGGAGTGGATGGAACATAGCTCAAGATAGGGATAGGTGGCGTACTTTTGTAATTTCGGCAACGGATTTTCGGGTTCCTAATTAGATAGAGTAAGTAAGTAATGAACGACAATGGCCAGGATTGTGATTGAGCCAGCATCCTCGTTTTGAGTATTGTTCGACAGCAGCAGTGTTTTCCTGACCAATAATATTAAACAGACTTCCCCACAGGGGTCAAACTTTTTATAACCGATATTCTTTTTGAATTCAAAAAGTTCAGTGTTTGTGTGAAGTGTATTCCCTCTTATATTTTTGTTTGATAAAGGCAACACTGTCAAACTATTACTCTATTTGTGTTAAAATGTGTGTGTGACTATTTTTAATATAGAAGATAAAGAAAGAAGATGTCATCTTTGTGCTTTGGATTCTTTACACATTTTTCCTCTTTTCCTAGGTGGGCTTTCTTAATTATTAGTTTACTTTTCCTTTTTCTTTATTTTTATCAATTTTTATTATTATAAAAATAGAAACGATATTATTTCTTTATGTTATTTTCTGATTAATTTTTTATGTTGACCTTTAGTTTTGTATACAATTAGTGATTATCAATTCAAGCCAACAATTCTGGAGGTTGTCGGTACCCGCCCCTGACCCCGTGGGCAGATCTGTCTGGATGGTTTAGTGGGTTGGGTCGAGTGGCGATAAAGAATGGTTGGGTTCACTATATTCGTTTATTGATAAATTAGAAAGATTAACTATAAACTACAGTGTGTGATGCTTGTTTAACAAGTTTAGATTCAGAGAGTTCCTCACATTCTAACAGTCCACTCGTTAAAATATCATAGATGTTACGTATCTAGCTGTAACAATGGGGTGTATTGTGCCGACTATACTGTATCTCGAGGGTCACTAGACTTGGACTGGTCTGGCACTGGTAGGTCACAAGACACTAGACTTGCACTGGTCTGGCACTGGTAGGTCACAAGGCACTAGACTTGCACTGGTCTGGCACTGGTAGGTCACAAGGCACTAGACTTGCACTGGTCTGACACTGGTAGGTCACAAGGCACTAGACTTGCACTGGTCTGACACTGGTAGGTCGCAAGGCACTAGACTTGCACTGGTCTGGTACTGGTAGGTCACAAGGCACTAGACTTGCACTGGTCTGACACTGGTAGGTCACAAGGCACTAGATGTTAGATCCCCTACTCCAACTCTCTGTTAATGCGTATGACTGTTTTAGGCTACAGCTGCCTGTTGATACTAGTGGGTTTGATTACGTAGATTTGTGCTCTTTAACAAGACTAAAGTTGCCGAGCTCTTACAAGCTAGTAATTTATTTTTAAAACCATGATTAATATTTAGATCTAATATTATTTTTTGAGGTCAATACTTTTTTTTTTGGGTTGGATATTTAATTTTAAGATTATGGGTGACAAATTTTTAAGATTAGTGGTCATTTTGATTATAGCTCGTTTAGAATACAGACGATTATATTTTGTCTGGTGACCAAAGGAATAAATCGTTAAGATAATGTACTTAGCCCCACTTTCAAGATTGATTGTACATTTGGAAGTCAGGATAACTATTTAGGATCTAATTAACCATTTTGATTATAAGAAGCTTCATGAGTAAATAAAAGATATAAAATTATTTTCATAAACAACCTACCTTTTAAATTTATTTTTATTTCCTTATTGGGGTTTCTCTTGAGGATCGCATAGGAAGCAGCTGGTACGTACTTTCCTGAAAAAATAAAAATAATTTTATACGTGATTTATAATATAATGAGGTAAAAATGTAATACTAATAACAGAAACATAAAATTATGATCCATAGCAAAAATGTCAAATAAGATTATAATAAGCTACCTCAGTATAATTTTGTGTTGATTCCTAGTGGCAACATGTAAAATTAGCTAGGGTTGATTCCTAGTGACAACGGTAAAACAGCTTGAGTTGATTCTTCAGCAAAGGAGTTTTAAAATGTGGTTTTAGGTAGCGCTTAGTTTTGTCTAGCTAGTGAACCAAGATCCACTCACAAAAAAAAAATGTTATTCAACTAACAACTAACCAGTAACAAAAATCTTCAAAGCACAATATAATCGTCGTGTACCTTATTTTGCCAGAATTTAAATAGTAACAAATGTTTTACCGTAGGAAGTATTATAATTTTTGCATTTTGATTTGAATACCATATAAAATATTTAGTTTAAGTTTCTAAACAAAAATATATGTAATATTAATCTTTTTAAATTATTCAAGTTATAAGGAGTAATAATACTCTTTTATAGCTTGTTGGAAAGTTGAAGATGAAGATTTAACTATAGACAATTATATACCTATTGCATTTTGTAGCATAAGTCCACTAAACTTAGGATCACGCCATTGTGTAACAGTCGGACAGAAAAACCTCTGGACGACGGTTTTAGCAACACGGATATACATATTGTCCTGGGGGTGCGGGTCTTGATTAATAACTGTTTGCACAAACAGAAGCTAGGACATGGTCCTAAATTGAGTTACACGGAAAATACGTTTTCATCGAGAGTGTCCAAATGAACTTTTTTAAACCTGGACAAAATGTTGAAATCTACTTGCACTCATATCAGTAATATAACACAAATCCCTCACAACCATCGAAAATGTTAGATCGGTCAAATTAGTCAAATTAGTCAAATTAGTCCTAAGAGTAAAATAAGAAAAATAATTAAAATTTGTTAAAACACTCAAATAACTCAAACTAGTCAAATAAGTCAAATTAGGCCAATTAATTAAATTATTCAAGACAGTAAAACAATCAAATTAATCGAATAAGTCAACTCACTCAAATTTGTAAAACAGTCAAATTAGTCAAAACAGTGAAAACGGACAAATTATTCAAAATAAACAAAACATTCAAATTACCCAAAACAGTCAAATATTCAAAATACTAAAATAAATCAATCAGTAAAATTAGTCAAATAAGTCGATTTAGTCAAAGGAGTAAAATGGGATAAACTAGTCAAAACTATAAAATTAGTTAAAACAGTCAAATTTGCCAAAAAATCAAAATCGTGGTCAAATTGGTCAAAATAGTTAAACTAATCAAAACACTCAACATAGTTAAAACTATCCAAATAGTCAAATTAATCAAAACAGTCAAATTAGTCAAAGAAGTCAAAACTGTCAATTCCGTCAAATAAGTCAAAACATTTAAATTAATCAAATAGACAAAACCGTGAAAATAGTCAAAACAATCAATACAATAAAATTAGTCGCATAAGTCAAAACAATTAAAACAGTCAAATTAGTCACATCACTCATCAGTAGCTAGGGTGGCGTTTGGGAACAGCGCTCTGATTGGCTGGATCTGGTCACGTGACCATGCCCCCTTGCTCTCTGAATGGCTGTTGGCTTTCCCCCTCCCCACCCTCGGACCTGATCCCCTCCCCCTGACCACTACCCCTCCCTCCTGACCCCTTTCCAGTGTTCCAAACGTTTTTGTTCTTGTCCAAACTGGTTTGTTCTTTGTTATTTATGTGTGCTCATTACTTTTTATGTGTGCTCATTGGTTTTTATGTGTGCTCATTGGTTTTTATATGTGCTCATTGGTTTTTATGTGGGTTCATTGTTTTTTATGTTTGGGTAGGATTGGGATGGGCGTTGGAGTTTATTTTTTATTTATTGACATGCAGTCCACGGCGTCGGGCGCTCCTCCCTTGGCATCGCTGACTAGGAGGGAAACACGCAGCACGAACCTCTCCCAACGGCCGCTTAGTGTAGAGTGTGACCACCCCAGCTGGCAGCTGTTCGTAGCCGTAAGACCCCCTTTCACTCTACCCCCTCACCTCGTTATAGCTCTCTTCTCGAGTTCAGTGGGGGTCAGATCCCTCATGGTGTAAAAGTTTGATGTCACAACAACCCTTAGCGGGAGTTGTTAACTATAAACTTGTTTCGGGTAGTAATGACCCTGTTGAAGAGTCACTAACCCGCCCCCATCCCAAGTCATTTTGACGCATTGGTCGTGGCCTTCTGAAGGGCACAGGTTCAGATGTGCTTTCTGATGCCAACCAGAGCCCGATTTTTCGGAAACAATCCTTATTAAAAGTACCTTGTCGTATTGCAGCCTTGACCATGTATGGTAACATGGATTCGAACCTTGATATCTTTGTCCGAATAATAAAATTAGTGGTTGTACCATCATTTGCGCTGGGTTGAAATGTGAAAACATATAGGTAGTTTAAGAATCAAATAGCCAAAGCTATTATTTATGTTTTTAGTGATGATCACGCCGGCTAGATATCATTCACACCTTAACACGGGAATCGAACCCTCCAACATCAATTTTCAGAAACAATCCCTATTAAAACATCTTGTTGTGTTTCAGTTTTCGCCATGTACGTTAACATGGATTCGAACCTTGATATCATTGACCGAATAATAAAATTAGCAGTCATAAAGAGATGTACCATCATTTGCGTCGGGGTGTATATGAAAAGATGTCTACCTACCAAGATGTAAATTAAAACATATAGGTAGTTTAACAAAAAAATATCCAAAGCTATTATTTATCCTTTTAGTGAGTGAGGATTACTCCGTCTTGATAACATTGACACCTGGACACGGGAATCGAACCTGGGACCTTTGACCAAACAACAAATAATTATCATGCGCAATATAGAGTTCTGTCTCTCTCTATTGTTAATAACTGGCGGGAAGCAATAATATAATTTCTACGGTTAATTATTATGTCCTTATACTTAAACACGTTCAAACACTATATTTTCGTTTTAAAATCATATTCCCTCACCAAAGCGTCAAATAGACGATTATTAGATGGCCACGCTATCTGTTATCGAAAAAGTAACAGTGGGGGTTGAAATTAATTGTTTATAGATGCCACCGCCATCTATTTCCCCATACTTTAACTAAGTTCTTCAGGCAAGCGTGAGATAAACGCTGCTTTGGGGGAGAAAGAGAGGGTGTATACTTACTTGTAGATGTTACTAAAATATGTTGTTTGATGGTTAATGAGAGACAAACTTACATATTAGATGATCTATTGCGTCCAACAGCTTACCGCAGAAGGGAATTGCTTCCAACTTTCTCCGCCAGAAATAGATGAGCCTGATATTTAGACGGCGTGCCCACCGGGATTCGAACCTCGGTATCTTTCACTGGGGTGGTAGGGATATGAAGCCCTTACATCGGTCACCACGCAGAGTTTGATGGTGGTGTGTGTCCAGGTGAAATGTGTACCAGCATTTTCCCGGGTTTGAAATGAGAAGTAATTAGCGTTTGTTGTCCTCTAAGGAACTTGAACCCCTACCTCCTTACATCACAGGGCGAGATGTGTACCCACATTTGCGGGTCATTGACACCTGAACAGGGAGAATTGAACCTTTCAACACCATCTTGATACTTTTGCCAGAATGAGAGACAGAATAATAAAATTTGTAGTTGTAGTGATGTACCATCAATTGCGAAGGGTTGATGTGAAAACGTATATGTAGTTTAAGAATCAAATAGCCAAAGCTATTATTTATGGTTTTAATGAGAATTACTCTGGCTAGATATCATTGACACCTGGATACGGTATTCGAACCCTGGACCTTTGGCGCAACAACAAATAATTATCATGTGCAATATAGGGTTTGTATTTATAAAATTAATTAGCATTTGTCGACCTAGTAGGGACTTGAAACCCTACCTCCTCCCGTCACAGGGCGTGATGTGTACCCGCATTTGTGCTGCTGGAAAAAATAAATACGAACCCAAAGGGTGGATAGCGGTCCTTCATGGCATATCGAATCCCCCTAGCCAGCAGCGGAGAAACACGTCCAAGCTCACCGGGATAGATAGTACGATTGACAAATTACGGTAAATCCATGCCACTTTACACGGATCGGGCAATCACTGATGCGGAAACAATATTATTGACCAATAAGAATCCGCCATCTTTACATGCGGCACACCCCGTTGAAGCGACTATAAATAGACCTTGAAATCATTACATTCGGTCATTATAATTAATAATTGTGGTGGATAAACATCATAGTGAGTTTTGACGTGCTGGAAAATTGGATAAATGTAGGTATGTATTAAAATCGTTTTGTATATTTTAATAGTAACTATTTTGCTTATTACGTCTTTGGTGTACAGGGATATTTGATCTTTTGATAGACTGTCAAGAAGACGCACCTCCGACGCCTGCAGCGCTGGCAGCGCCCAATAGCCCGGATCCTTTAGCTCTCTTTAGCGAGGATGGAATTTGCCTGGCGGATGGCGACTGGTCCATCTTCCTGTTATAGATTTATAGAATTGGCACTGGATTTTTCCTCACGATAGTAATTAATATTAATTTATTTAATTTCAGATTACTGGGATCCATACGGGATGGACGCCGACCTGAGGAACCACGAGGCGCCCACAGTGGATTTAGCAGCTTGCGTGTGGGTGCCGCCCCTTGAAAGCAGCGAGGCGGAGATGGGCCCTGTTCCGGATCAGTTCCTATAAGCGGACGGTGCTCTGCCCAGCAACTCTGTCTTCACACCGCCGGCAGGCTTCACCCCACAGGACCCTATCGCAGCCGCCGGAAATGCTATCAACAGTTTGCCTGATGTTTCTTTGTTCCTTTTTATGGCCTTGTTATTGTGTAGCTCTTCTTACGATTGCCTAGAACGTGCATTATGTATCCAGTATCCAATAACAGACATGCCTTATGTTTTCCTGTAGAAACGTCTAAACATAACAACGATAAATAACTATTTTTCTGACGTGCTAAGTATTTTTGAAAAGCTTGTTTATCAAGTTGCACGGACCTGGGTGATTTTACGTGTGCAGTTAATGTTTTGTTGTTGTAGTTATTTACGTGGATCCTTTTTAAAACGGGGCAGGTAGATACTAAATGTCCGGGGAGTTGCAAAAGTTACACCTTTTGGTTTTAGAACTAATTTATTCATTAAGGTTATTAATTCTAAATCTGACTGTACTATTAGGAACGTGATATCTAGTATTTTACCTTCGGTAAATTTTCAATATTGTATCGTGGAAGGATATAATAATAACGTAGAGGGATATAATTTTGATCTGTGTAGAGTTGTTGGATTTGTTGTTTGGAAACAACAAAATTACTGAGTTTAGGATTTAATTTTTCATAAAACATTTTGACGCAATGATGGTTTTGAAATGTGACGCTAACCTTTGTAGCTCCCACAAATAAAATTAATTTGATTAAGGGATATTTATATCGTAATACTGGGTTTGAGGTTAGCATAAATCTTCTGTAACTGCTCTGTATCTGAATAGCTTCCGTGTCTTCTAAATAATGTTTGGATTCTGATGAAGTTATTAGTCACCGACTCTGTGGAGCTTTGTTTTGACATTCTAGAAGTTTTTAAAAACAATTTAGAAAGATAGCCCACAAATTCCAAAGATTGGAATTGTTTTTACTCCACTTTCTTTTATTACCTTCAAATATTTCTGGGAGGGCTCCAACCTGTATAGCTCCTTTAATTTTATTAATTGGTTTAAAAAGTTTACGGAATCCGAATCGTTCCCTAATTTTAGATTCCATTTTTGGACTATTTTGAGAATGGTAATGTCTCTCGCTCTATGATTTGGGATAGTTTTTTTGGAGGTGGGGTTCTATTTGTTTTTCGGGATGGATGCAAAGGTTTTTGAGTGACAAAACAATTCGTTCTTTTTCTGCTATTTTAGGGTTATCTTTTTGCTTTTTAATTTTCTCGTCTATTTATTATTTATTTTTAGAAACCATTACTTTAATTCTTCTCCTTTAATTCTAACCTGCTCATCATCTCAGCTCAAACATAGTATTCTATATTCATTATGCTTAGAATAGGCAGCAAATTACTTTGTGAATAACTAGTTTCTTTAACAAAGGTCAACGAATTATTTAATTTATCTTCTATGGTAGGAATCTCAATTGAAACAGCTTTTTATCTGTTGTAGACCATGTGTTAATACCTCTAACACGTAATTCGTATTAGAGTTCATCGGATTCAAGTCTATAAATATCCATATTTGTTTAAGTTTTTTCCCTGGAAATCTCTGTTGTGATTAAAGAATATTCTATTTGTTCTTTTGTGCTCGCACACCCTGACATATTTGACGCCTACTCCATTATTTGATCCGGTAACACCCCTTACAATGTTACAAGGTAAGAGATTATCATCTCTATTTGTTCTTTTGTATTCACTTGCTTTAATGTTCTATAGACTCTGTCAATATTTCAATAAATTCAAAAACTAGTTGAGTATGGACTTTGGGAAGGACTTAAAAAAGTACAAAACAATATTACAAAAAACACGACACTAAGCCACGTGTTACAATGGCAAACGTTCCCTCGTATTGAACTCAAGGTTTAGACTTTGTTAAAGGTTAACTTAATAAAAGCATAATCTAGAATCTAGTCCTACATTGACCCTGTATCATTTTTTATAATAACTTTGGTTATTTTTATATTCAGTCTCCAAATCTGCTAATGACCACAAAACTAACTCTGTAGGAATAACAAGACCAACAGAATTTAACAATGCATTATTTTGATTGGGGAAAAATAAGTTAAAAGTCCATTTTAGTTTATTTTTTGACTCACCTCCATACGATTCTCCTGCGATGAAGAATTCATTGCCTTGTAGTTCTGAGAATATTGTAAAGAACTGTACCAATGCTTCGTATAGATTGTTTCCCACACTGGTTTCATTTCTAGAGTAGCCTTCACTGCTGTTTGTGAAGCTGAATCCTGTAATATAAAGACGTAGTTATCAAAAATAACTATCTCGTGCGTAGTAAAAGTGATTTTATATTTAAAAAACTTATCTTTACCGTTAGCTTGAGCAACTGAATTATTCAATAATCTTGAACAGGTAACATGTATCAAACATCCTTACAGTGTTTGGGCTATATCATCTCAGAGCGAAATTTGTTAGTCGACCCCGAACGTGTCAGAGCAAGAATTTTAGGAACGTGTTAAACTATCTGGGAATTTGTTCCCGTTATGCCAGTGTTGTTCCAAATTTGTTATTTACTTCCACCCCCTTTAATAGTGTGAATAAGAAGAGGTCTAGGAGTCTAGAGCAAGTGGAAATGTGAAGACATCGACAATGGTGGAAAGGAAGAGCAGTACGTTAGATCCACACTTCAAACTGTTTGTAATAACGCGACGCTATTCAGACATCAGACAGGTGTGGTTTAGACCACTAAACATTAATTTTTATATTCCTTTAATCACGTATCTTGAACATAACTTGAACCTCGTGATGATTGTGACTCGTTATCGAAAGTGCTAAGAGATTAAGCTGATCTTCAGTGACCGTATCACAACTTGCCACGTCCTCCCTCTTTCTCAGTGAAACTTAATGAGCTCCCACCTCTCGTTCTAAAGGTTTACCTGCAGCCATCTGAACGGTAAAAAAAAGTCTGGGTCTTCCATTGGATCTATTTTGTTGTGGAAGGTTTTAATTTTAAGTTATGTTTACTTTGTGAAACCAGTGTTTTTATGACTGAATTTTAAGCAATTTAAAAACCGCTGTGCCTTGTCTATCATAATGTTCACGGTTCTGTTATTCCACTCCGATACCACGAGTTCTTTGAGGGCATTGTCTACCTCGCACTCGCACTCCTCACATCCTCTTGTGAAGATGATTCGTGGACAATATCCTAGTAGCTTTTATTATTTTAAGCTCCGTTTGGGATTTACGCATTTTATTAAACTATTGGGGTGGAGTAACACTGGTACTGGCACCTCTTTAAACTGTGTATTTATATCTACTCAGTGTATTCATCTACGCTCCACAGGAGCTCCTTCTTTCCTCTGGGGATTTTAATACATTTTAGTTATTTTAAGTTTTTCTAGATGCTATTGTGATGAACTTAAGGTGGGAGTGCAGGGACATGTGAGTTAATAGGTTCAGTGTTTTTGCCGTTTTTATAGCAAAACGTTTTTTGGCCAAAATGAATAAAATATTGCTCTAGCAGAAACAGAGTTTAATTTTCTACACATGGTGACCTCAACAATTCTTAAATTTCTGTCTTAAGAATAGCGGCATTAGATGAGAAACATTTCAAATAAAAAGAAAAAAATGGTCATTAAATTAAATTTTCTTTTGAGAATTTTTTGTTTATGAGAACTACAAAGATACTGCCTTATATTTTGTCCCTTCACTCTCGCCTTGATGTGTCGACATATCACAAAGATATAATAATAATAATAATAATAATAATAATAATAATACCGTGATAGACGATATTCACCAACATTTTAGTAAATGTCAAGCAAATTCCCTTGTTTTAGTGAACATCGTTGTGAATTGGGTGTTCGCCCCCACCTTGGGCAGTGTATAGGCCTTCAAATCTGACGAGAGTAGGCTGCAATGCATCTCACGTCTCACATACGTACAACAACCTCATTTGGTTAAGCCTCAGGGCTGGAGATCATAGCCAACATGGAGCCCAAGACAGTTAACACCTCAACAAGCTATCGAACCGTTAGACATAAGTGCACGTATAAAAGTTATACTATTAGATACGCTACGTACTTAATTTACGAATATTATCCAAAACATTCACTGTCGAAATACTTACATTTTATTTAAGACTGTGATTTTCGAGAATATTACGGCGAGCCAAAGAACTGTAAGGACTTTAAATCGTTCAGAGTAGGACGTTGAAGGAAGAAAATATATAGTGCCCTTCTTCTGTCGGAAATTACCGGCCAGGAAAGGACATATAAGAGGGAAGGGTAGATGAAAGGGAGGAGTAGAGAAGTCCCAATCGCTTGAACGTTTCGCAACAACACATGCATAAACTACCATGTGAATTGTTTTTCTGATTTTATGATCCTGTTTTTTTTAAAACCCTGTTTGTATTGTAAATATAAGATAAATATAGCTTAGAATTAAAATTTTACCTATTTTTTCATCAACTTATCTTGGATACGATGGTAGTAAAAATTAACAAAGCACGAACATTATTGTATTTATTTTTTGTGAAAGGCTTCGTGAAAATGCAATTTTCTTGTCCTCCTGAATCCTGTGGACAGCCTTGCAGGGTAGTAGCGTAGGTTAGGCTATTACCTAGTAACGGAAGATGCCATGAGGAATAGCACTACTGAATGTTGATGTCTGCAGAAATGGGCCTTACAAAGACAGTGAGCTGAAGCATAGCCATCTCTACTAGAAGGCCGCTGCTGTTGATGTGGCAACGCCGCAATACCTCTTCTCACAGGGGCTACTCGCCATATTGCTTGCTCTGCTATATGTTTATAAAACTCGTAATTTTACTGATTTTTGTTATAGTTATTAGCATTTCAGAATATTATTAAGGGGGCTTGATAATGATTCACACAATGCGTTAACTAGAAAAATGTATTTAACAATTAAAGTAAATTAAACATTACTTTTAATTGGAACATTAAGTTTTCATAATGTGAACATAATGAAAATAATGTTATTTGTTACATTACATTTACAATATTTCAGCCATTGGCTGGTTAAACGGGTGACTTATCAAAGTATAAAGTGATATAACTTATATTATGTTTTAAATGTTAAACTTTATAAACTTAAACAATAAGTTTACAGGACTATAGTTATTTACAAACAATATTAGAAACAAATCTGCAGGTAATGACTAAAGTTTCAACACAAAATAATTTACTATTATGTTGATCATTATACTCCAGCCCTAGTCTATTAACATTATTGTAAGCCTTATAAAGCTAAATAATTATACATGCAAGAGAATTAAAATATATGTTGTGAAGAAACACAATCAGATTTTTTTTAACATTTAAGAATATTATGAAAATATTATATTTTTTTATTCGAGCACCTAACTAAAGAAACATTTCTTTTTTTACAATAATTACTTAAAATAATATTGGATATGATAGAGATAGTATTTAATTGTGTAATTCTCTGATCTGTTCCACAGTGACAAACTTCAAGCAGTAGTAAATTAAAAGATGGATCAGTTTTAATTGCCTCTATGCTTAAGTCACTAATTATTAGTTTCTGATTTTTAGCAGCTATACACAATTTCTCAACTTTTTCAGTTAAAGGGGCTTGCATAATTACTACTACATGTTTACAAACTACCAAAATAAAACCTGATGGAGCAGATAACCCGCCTCTATTAATACTTTGGATATATTTGTCTTTACATTTGCTTTTGTTGCTTAGCAACAAATAACAGTCATCACATTTTGATTTGTTGGCTAGTTTAAAACTAACATAACCGCATACATAATATCCAGATTCTTCAAACTTGATATTTTATAAATAATCTTGTTCTAGAATTGAAAAGAACTTATTGTCTGTTCTGACTGTTTCTGTAACAAATTCAACATTTTCTTCAACGAAATAACTTTAAAAAGATACTTCCCCGTCTCTTGCTGGATGCAGCCTCAAACACTATTATATTATCTCTTATTTTCTTTTGTGCTCCTATTACTTGAGTAGGGTCTAACTGTAATATTATAGTTTCCTCCAGCTAACTGTCGATACTGACCAAACCGGGATACGAGATTATCTGTCTGGAATGTTCCTGTCAGTATATAAGGAACTACTATGTAATTAATGGCATACTTAATTATTTCTTTTTATCACCAATCTGAACGTGGAATAGCGCGAATCCACTGATTTCTGCACACAGGATCTGTAGGGAACTGATAAATTTGAATATATTCCTCTTTCGCAATAGAACTTTTATAATTTGAACTGCAACCAGGCACGACACAAGTATTAACCATGTTTTGAGCCAATGATAGGTATCATATTATAAACACAAGACACAGCAGTAGTCAGTAAACAAACATTGCAAAATTACCTTGCCGACTGAATGATTTGGCACGCTCTAGCATAGCCATGAGTCAAGTATCTGGCCCCAGTATGCGGCGTTGCCACTTCTCTTATACTAGAGGTGGCTATGGCTTAAGTCTATGGCTAAAGATACGCCATTATAAGTGTCTAGCTACAGTGTTTAGGAGCACTAGGCTGCTCTAGACCAGCGTTTCTCAACCTTTTTCCGACCGTGGCCTCCTTCCAAAGTTATTTTCTTCCTGTGGCCCTCCTGTTCTACCGGGAGAAAGGTAGCTATTAAATATTTGTTTTATATATGCAAAATACAATTGTATAAAAATGTATACTTCAAGTATTTCTCAATCAATATGAGCCTTGTGCTTCATGATCAGAAACAAGCTTTTATATATTCGGTTCTTTTGCTTTGAGAGATAGCTGAAGATCCCCCCTGTCCATTATGTTAAGGCGATTCCGCGTTTTTCTGAGTAAATAATTCACACGACTTAAACCTGATTCTACTAAGTAAAAATAGGAAATACCAGAAAAACTATTTTGCCGTATCCCAAAGCCGTGGAAATCTTTAAGCTATCCAGAAATTGGTGTTTTTCTTGACTGAAAGTTAATTTGGCTGCTATGTGTCTCTGCAGCTCTATGAGTGCTTCTTGCAAAGATATATCAACGTCAGCATGCACAGCAAATGGATCAACTACCCAAGTCGAAATATAAATTTCCAGCAGATCATGGAAACAAACTTCCATAATTACAAAGCTGCTTCAAATGATCCAAACACATAATTATTTCATCATTTTCAATTCATCTTTAACTACTGCCAAAGAGAAAAACTGGATGAATTCTCGCCGTCCAAGATTGGTGGCATACAGCTTGACTTTCCCAAGAAACCCAGTAATATTCTCCTTGCTTGAAAAAATAGGTCACAATTCCTGCCCTGTAGTGGTTTAATTGACAAATTAAGCTTTTCAAAGTCATCACACAAGTAAAATATATCACATTTAGTGGAGGTAGTCATTTATTCAAGTTTCTTGCCTCTGAAAAATGTTACAACTGAGTCCCACAGAGCAACAAAACGACGAAGACAGTTATCTTTGGACAACCAACGGACTTCTGTATGCAATAATAATCGGGTGACATCTTCGTTATTGTCCTCGCAAAGCTGTTGAAACAAGGGGTCTTGAAGTGCATTTGATTTATTAAAATTAACTGCTTTTATTACAATCTGTAGGGATTCGTGCACGCGCCCTGCTAGTGTTGTCGGTGAACTACGCAGTGAATACAGAATATTTCTATCACAACACCTTTCAAATATGCAAAAAATCATCTGTATTTACCTAAAATAGAAGCAGCACCATCAGTAGCACGAAAAGAAAATTTATTTTTTCTAAAACTCATGGAAGAAAATACGTACTCACAAATATATGTGCTTCCAAATGCAACAATCATAGTCTCCGCGAAACTGCTTAGTCTTCAAAAATTGTTGATAAAGATCGATAGAATTGTTATGTACCCTAAAAACCAAAGCCGTCTATAAATTAGATACATCCCGTTTGCCGTCCACATCCTTCGCCTCAACCCATCCTGACAGTTTGTTATCCCTGGTCTATCAGCTTTGGGGATACTTGGCTTAGGTCTCGTCAAAGTCCAGTCTCCGGGCGACGTTCGTGGTCAGGTACCGGTCTCGCTGGTCTTTTGGGTGGGGCTAGGAAGGGAAGATTGGGAGAAAACATAGGCTGGCTGGGGGGTGGTTAGGATGTGCAGATGATAGCCCTCGGGGCTTAAGGGGGAAATAGGATTAGGTGGGGGTCAGCTAGTTGGTTAGAGAAGGAGGAGAAGAAAGGGAGAACTTAGGGGTAAAGACTCTTATTGGTTTTGAAGTGGAGTGGGGACATTCGGGGGTCCGGGCGGTAGAATATGGGCCCTCAGGCCCTTACTGATTAGTCGCCGACGTCCTCTTTAGGGTCTTCTCTCGGTGGGCCTTGCCAGAGTGGTGGGTGTAGCCCATCCCATGAGATCGCCGGGAAAAATGACAGTGTCTGGCCAAAAGGACAAGTGGGTTGGGAAGGGGGGGAGGTCGGCGGAAGGAGTCCCGGTAACGTGAGTTGCGGTGAGAGTTAGAGTGATGATCCCAGCAACGTGAGTCGCGGTGGGGTTAGGGTGACGGTCCCGGTAACGTGAGTCAAAGTGGGAGGTAGAGTGACGGCCCCTACAATGTTAGTCGCGGTGGGACAAGTTAAGGTGGAGATAAAACGGATTAATACAAATTTTGCTCTTTCGTAAGATAAGACAATTTATTTTTGCTCTTTCGAACAGATGGCACACCAAATTTTGATAGCCACTGGAATCTGAGAAGCAGAAGCAGCGTAACATGCTATGATGCTCCCCGAAAGGGAGCACGAGATCAAATTCCAACACGTACTGACCAATTGGTCACACCGTGTAGTTTTTGGAAATTAAATCAAACGAATTGTTGCATTTCACGAAGGTTCTGGAACAAATAAAAGACATATTGTTATTAATATTAGTGGGGACAAGTATATTGGTAAACCGAATAAGGGTTTTTAGAGTTACGTGCGGATACACTAATCTAGGGTGTCTTGGTGAGAGCCTTCAAAACCACTATTTTACACTTCTCGCTTATCCGAGCAGGGATTTGGGACGTCGCTGGCACTCTCCAGGGTTAATGACGTAGTTCCCAAGCCCCTGTATAAGAGGATTGGTGGCAACGGGAAGTTTATCGTCAAAAGACTGCACCAGATTACGGAAGTGATCCTTGGTGGTAGGAATCTCCAGGTCACAATCCAGAGTCACATTTCGAACGTACCAAGGTGTGTCCACAATGATCTTCAAACACGCGCTGTGAAATACCTGCATCCTCGTCATATACGTGTTCACTAGGTGGCCCCAAGTGGGACATGCATATTCGAGGATCAGCCTGAGCAACTGCTTGTACAGTGTCAGACTGTTCCTCGTAGACAGAGAGCTACGTCTGCTAAACATTGGACCTAGGATTACCAGCCTCTGCCTCGTCTTTTTCAGTCTCTCAGTACAGTTTATTCGCCAGGTCAACTTGGTGTCCAGATTAAGTCACAGCTACCTAGCACTGTTTGTCCATATGATCTGCTCTCCAAACAACCGGAGTGGGACTGGCCTGTAGAACTTTATTTTCCATGTAAAGAGTACTACTGTGCTGTGCTGTTCTGTTCTGTGCAGGTTCTTCTCGAGTCTCCTCTCAACCAGCTGCCCTCACCACGACTCCACTACTAGAGCCGTGTCGTCCACATACAGTGCCAGTGCGGTGTCTGGGGATTTAGGAATGTCCTTCACATACAGACTCAAGAACCCCAGGCCCACGAGGGAAACCTGCGGCACTCCAGCCCGGATGCTTCTAACATGGTAAGTGACGTTCTCAAAGGTAGTGGAGGAGGTGCGGTGGGAAAGATAAGATTGTACAACCTTAACTAAGTAGAAGGGCAGGTTCAGGAAGAGAAGTTTGAAAAGGAGACCCTCGTTCCAAACACGGTCGAAGGCCTTTGCCACGTCTAGAAAGACAGCACTAGTCAACATGTTGATGTCGAAGGTCCTCGTAACCTGCTCCGCGAGCCGGACGAGTTGGTGAGACGTAGCGTGTCCCGCCCGGAAGCCGAACTGCTCGTCCACCAAGATGCCCGCCTCGTGAATATGTCGGGTCAGTCTCGTCAGTAAAAGTCTCTCGAACAACTTGCCCAAACAGCCGAACAAACTGATTGGTTGGTAAGACAAAGATAGGGCGGGATCCTTACCTGGTTTATGAAAGCAGAGGACGTTGGCGTGCTTCCAGAGCTCGGGGAAGTGACTCAGGAGCAGGACGGCATTGAATAACTCAACGAGAAAGTTAATCACCTCCATCCGGTCCGTGGGCTATGTTTAATCTTAAAGTGGCTAACGACAGCAATATTTCTATCGCCTCCGTGAGTTAATGTTCATCCAATGGTCTGTACGAGATCTCACCTATGGCCTGATTCACGTGCGCAATGTGCATCGGGTCTGACGGGTCGTCAGTCGGTACAAATTGTGCCTCTAAGCGCTCAGCGAGATCATCGGCCTTCTCCTGGTCGGAGTGTGCCACCCCGTTTCATCCTAGTGGCCTTAGTACTAGGACCCACATCAAGTTCCTTGTCATGTGCCACAAGGACCTATCCTGTGGGCACAGGATCTAAATATTGTCCTCCGAGACACTGTTCCGGTATTCTTGGACAATCTCGCGAACCGCATGGACTTTGCGGCTCCAGTTGGCCTTGTCTACCGGGTCCCTTGAGATTTGCCAAGCCTTCCTCAGCCGATTTTTCTCCGGGACTTACCTGAGGATAAAATCGGGCATATAAGCCTATGGCGCCCTCTTAGGACAGTGCCCCGGCGTCGAAGCTTTGAGCGAAACTTTGATGGCGGAAGTTATGAACTCCGCACCACGATCAATTTCTGCTGCTGTTTGAAAGGTAGGGGTGGGTCCCAATATATCTCTCAACACATTCGTGAACCTGTTCCAGTTAGTGCGCTTAAGATCGGGTTTTTCGGGGGTCTATGAAAGCCACTGCGCGTCTCAGGTTCACAAGAATGGGATTGTGATCCGAGTCTAGCTCAGCTAAAGACTTCAGCACAAACCACCTTCTGATCCCTCTGGAGACAACGAATTTAAGGACGCCCGGAAAACCAAGGGGATCGTAAGGGAAGTGGATGGTGGTTGGGGCCGGAAGCCACCAAGCCGTGTGTATCTATGACGTCGTGGAGCAATCCACCGCGAGCGCATATAATCCTAGAGCCCTGTGAAGGGTGCTTAGTGTTGAAGTCACCATAGATTAAAACAGGCGTGGTACCTCGAAGCAGCACTCCCATGTCAGCCCTCGTAGCCCGGTCGAACCAGTTGTAGGGAGGGAAGTAGATGGAAATGATCCTTACTGGGCTGGTAGAGGTCACCAGTTGGATAGCCGTTGCTTCCATATGTTGGAGGGGAGGAAGCGAGATGACGTGATGGTCAAGGCCCCTTCGGACCAGCACTACCGTCCCACCTCTTCCCACATCCCCTGCTCGGTCGCTCCAATGGCAGATGAACTCTGCTAAAGAGAACCTCATTGCGGAACGCAAGTGGGTTTCTCCCAACAGCATTCCATCAACATGATGCTTTGCCATGAAACTTTCTAACTCAGCCTTCTTCCCCGCGACTCCGTTGGCGTTCCAGATTGCGACCATGAGCTCCTTCAGCACTGGTGGTCCTCTATTCAGATATACTGCCATGATAGAACAGGTAGAGGATGATGTGCTCCACGACCAGGTGGCCACGGTTACTCCTCGAAGATTCCTTGACCTTCCTCAAAAGACTCGATGAAAAGTCCCATGGATCGAGTCCCAGAATACCTTTGAGTAGCTCAATGCAATTTTTGAGCTCTGCACTGTCATTCTCTAGGGTAGGTGTGGGAGTGCCAGGGGGAAGGACGAGAGTGTGAGGATCGGGTTAGGTGTGGGGGTGTCAGGGGCGAGAGGGGTATGAGTGGGGTGTGGTAGGAAGGGGTTGGAAGGGTGCAAAGAGGTAGGGAAAGAGGTGCAGGGTGTTGGAGAGGAGGAAATGAGGGTTGGGATTGGGAGAGGAGCGGTCTTGGACGGGTACTTTACTAGGAGGTATGAACTGGATGCCACCGGTCTTGGTAAGGTGGCTTTGCCAGGTGCCTCGGCCTGAGGTGGAGAGGTTTATCTCCCTGAAAGCACACTAGCGAAAGATTGCACCAGTGGCTTTAGTGTTGGATCTGGAGTCACGGTCACTCTCCGTACCATAACGTGCCCCGAGGGCTTCTGGCCTTCTCTCAGACCATCCGTCCTTCCTTCTATACCCTTGGAGGCCGACACAGTCACCACCACCCACAAGGACTTTTACTTGGGACAGCCCCACTATGCCGAGGAATAGGCTCCTGAGCAGTGCAGGCACTTCGGGGGAGATCGTCTCTCCTCCGGGCACCTGCCCCTCTCGTGGTCAACACCACAGAACCCACACTTAGGGTTAGCGCGGCAATCCCTCAACACATACCCAAACCGGAAGCAGTTCTTGCACTGAACTGGGCCTCTGGGAGACTTGTACTTCTCCAACTTGACGTGGACCCCACACAGGACTGATATGTAGTACAGCCTGGTGGTATGCTCCCCGGGATTTAGATAGCCAACGAAGTTTGGCAACCAGTGCCATTCTCCGGTCTTTTGATCCCGTTTCCACTGGGAGAGCATCTGGGTGATGAATTTCACGGGGAACCCCATCTCCACCAGTTCTTCCTGGATGTTGCCATGGTTTGTCCGTGTCAGGAGTCCCTTCACTACGACCATGACCAGTCGTTCCTGTCCCAGCTCGTAGGACCAATGCTGGATCACCAAGCTCGGCAAGAACGTCTGGAGGGCTCCCTCCGACCCGCACTGGAGGCGCACCTGATCCCCCAACTGCCTAACCACCTCCACAGGCTCTTGAACCTTGGATCGGATGGCCCTCACCAGCTTGGAGTAGTCCTCCCCATTACACAAGATGATGAGAGACCTTCCCCTTAGCTTTCCATTAAGCATGGTGTGTCGCTTTGTGAGATGCTCCAGAACCACTAGTACCAGGCTGGGTTGAGGCACGGCTTGTGTTGATACTCTTAGGTTTCTGCCGCTTCCCACCTTTATCCAACGCTGGCGCACCCTGCCCCTGGCCACCGTTGCCTTCGCTCTCATCACCAGAGTTACCCCCTAAATGGTTATGGTTGCCCCCCGGTAGCTTCCTGGTGTTTCCGACCTTACCCCTTTGGTGGAGTCTTACGGTCTAAAAACCCTCAGGCTCATCGGACCCCTGGCTCGATTCATCACGCATCAATGAAAGGTCTGATCCTGAAGACAGTACCTCCACGTCCACAAAATTGCACGAGCTGTCAACACGCGCGAAGCATGTGACTCAATCTTCTGAGTCTGAAGAAAATTCAGTTAGGCGTTTCTTACCTACCGACACCCCTTGGCGGTAGGTGTTGGAGTTGACTAGGGTTTTTGAGGTCCTCGCGATATCGCTCGCGTCAGTGCCACTTGCAGCGGTCTTTACCGGTGAACGACGGCTAGGCTCACCCTGGTCAGGGCTTCCGTTGGCACCGTTAGGTTTCCATCCATCGTGCTGGCGAGAGCTTTCGCTATCCTTCCCGGTTTGCAGGCTGTCGGCCATAAAAAGGGCCTACAGTTCTTTTTGGCCATCAGCGGCACGTACGATTCTTGTAGTTGGAGGGGCCCCACTGGACTCACCCGCATAGGCACTGCTGCCGATGCTTTTTAGGAGCTGGCACTGATCAACGAGCCAAGGCCAGAGGATGCACTACTGAATGTCCCGGTGGGTCCGTCAGCGGCACGCACATCTCCGGTAGTTATAGGAGCCCACTGACTTCACCCTGGCCATCTGAGCTCACCTCACCGGTAATTGGTGAAGTCACGCTGGCCGTCATGTTGGCCCTGGAAAGGGCCGAATCATCACTCGCCCCGAAAATGGCCAGCGACACCTGGTGGCCCACCATTGGTACGCTCACCTACTATTGTTGGAGGGGCCCCGCTGGCTTCTACGGGTTGGCTGCTTTTCGCGCCTACCTCCCCAGTAACTTGGGAAGTCACGCCAGCCTTGTTGGCGATGGAAAGGGCCGATTCATCACCGGAAGATGACTCTTGCTGAGTACGGTCAGCGGTACCCTCACCTCCAATAGTTGACCAGCGTGACCAGAAATCCCGCAGAAAGCGAACTGGGTGTGTAAAAACCAATTTGTAAAATCTACTTGTGTATCATTTGCACAAGGTGATTCCAGGAGTACATTAAATTAAAATTAAACTCTTCCACAACAAAGACACATTCCAAGGAGGCCCCAGACTTCAAACTATCCGTGTGGATGAGTTGAAACCTTTGAAAACAAGTGGAGAGGAGCTCATTAAAGGTCCTCTCATATATAAATTGCTGTGTAATCGCTTAAAGGAACTGGGAAGGATCAAATATGCATTGAGGTAGGCGTACTTTCCGGTAAGAAAGTTAACCTGGAGAAGTGGGGATAGGTTTTGGAAGGACTCTTCCACAAGTGTCAAAGACCGATAGCATCTGAATCCCAACTGGCCTTTCACTACGCCATTTGGTTTCATACGAGATAACAGTTGGGGAGATCGAATACTGTGTCATAACCACGGAGAAATGTTTGACACAGGGGGACACTGACAATTCATAACAATAATTGAACTAGTTGGCCAGAAATGGGGCCATTGTGGGTTATAAAAGACTATTCTATTTTTTTGCATCGGGGTGTCACAATTCCATCGATATCACAGGCATTTACCCTGCCCGACGACGTACCATATCAGTCTTCTTCTATCTTCTTCTATCTTTGGGTCATCAATAGCACTTGTGCTATTGAGCCCAGGGTCCCGAGATCGAGTTCTGTATGGGTAACGCACAGTGTCAGTCAATTCCATCGGTCTAAGCTTTCACGAGTTAAGCCAGTTCTTTCCCGAATGTGGGCGTCCAGTCTCTTTATTTATTTATCTTTCGTTTGAATATAACATTTTTTCTTTTCTTTTATGAACTTATATTTAATTAAAATTTGTAGCCCTACGTATTATTTCGAACCCACACAATTACCTTGCCTGCAACCTAACCCCTCCCACAAGCTATCCTGACAATTCAAGCCCACAGGGCGTAAGTCGCGACAAATTATGTCAGAAGCGGAATTTTAGGGTTTTAATGCGAAAATAAATAGAGGCAACTTTGACGGGCAATTGCTATGGGATTCGCAACGACTTTGACGTGCTTGTTAGGATTGGGACTTAACATCTATGATACAGAAGGGGAGGTCCAAATAAGTGGCAGTGCACCACCAGTTGCAGAGGAGAGCAGTGGAGAACTATAAGGTAGGAATGTATAGACACAATTACCATGGCTTTAGTCGAAGTTATGGGGTAAAGGTTGACCTACAAACTTCTATTGATCAGTTAGCAAGGGAGCTAGAGAAGATTAAGACAGAAAAAGATAATATTAAAGCTGTTCAGAAGAACAGGATTGATATTGAACTTATACCCCCTGGTAGAAATTTTACATTCATGCCTACCATCCCAGTGTTCCAAGGTGGACCAGAAGATAATGTTTTAATTTTTTTCGAGAAAATAAGTCAAGCCTCTGCAATATCAAATTGGACAGATTTGAACTACGGGCTGTAAATACATTACGTTTGAGGGTAGAAGCATTAGAATTTGGATTTCGGACCCAAGTTGCATAGAAACTAACAATTTTGATGAAGTGAAGTGAGCCTTAATAGATAGGTTCAGGAGGAAACAAACAAGCCTTTTTTTGCCAGAGAAAAATTAACCAAAACTAAACACTTGCAAGAGGAGAGTGTAGAGAGTTTTGTGGACAGTAATAAGAATACTTACATCAACACATACGAACTATGAGAGGATGTAGTTCGGAACGAGGTGATAAAATTTGAAGCTGACCAGAGCCCTAGACTCTTTTTTAAACGGTCTTTTCGGCAAAGTAGGGAAATTCATTAGGTTAGCAAAGCCTAAAACTTTTAAGAAAGCAGTAGAAGCAGCTATAGACGTGATCGAAGTAGACCATCGACCTCAAGAGAGAGAAGAAAAACTCACTGGAAGATATTTAGATCGATAAGAGAAAACGTTATTTTAGCTGTGAAAAACAAGGTCACGTGAGGAGGGAGGCAGCAGTCACCTACACTGACAGGGAATTTGTGCTATCGGTGTGGCAAGATTGGACATTTTGCAAACCAATGTTCTGTGAAGGATAACCATCACCCAAACGAGAACAGGAATGGTGAAGCCATGAACTATGGTCCTCAGCGAAAACTGAATCAGAAAATAAGGATGGAGCTATTAGGCAGTTAGTACTAGCAGCTATTTATCGAAGAAGAGTATATATTTTTTTAGTGGATAGTGGGGCGCGAATTTGGCTTATATGGTGGAAAAGTGTGGAATTAATGAATATTTATAAACTGAAATTTTAGCTTCGGGTTTATCGTGTCGCAAAATGTAGATCTTGTAAGACACAGAAATTGAGCTAGAGATAGGGAGAAGAGCCTCTCTGGTTACATTTCAAGTTGTCGAATGTCGGACCAACTCAAATTACTATGGCGTACTAGGCCTTGACTTCTTGACTAATTACCAAGCAATAATAAATTTATTAAAACAGGCGGTACGATTAGGATATGTTATGCATAACCTAACTGAAGCCTCTGATGAGGATACTGTAAGAACAAATATAGCTATAAATCACGACGTAATTAACCCTGTCTGTTCTATGGAAGCTGTTCGAATCCCTATATATTTGATTGTTGGTGATAGTCTGTATCCAGATTCAAAGAAGACCGTAAGGATTGAAGTGAAGTTGCCAGAGAAGATTAAGGATATAAGTTGTATTTATTTTGTTGAACCATTGTTTTGGGCAGACGTTTTAAACGATAAATAGGTTTACGTGCAACGGAGTATTGGTAAAAGCTCGTTAGCATAAGGTCAACAAGGAATACCTATACTATAATCACCAATGGCACGGGTCTCGTTCAAAAGAATTCGGGACAATTGATGTTCTGGGTAACAATCTGTCTATATGAAGTCTGAAATACCGGATCCCGGCTGGATACGTATTCTTTGCGTGCCCGGGCATAAGGGCTCTTCTTTTCAGTGTTAATCTCCATGACTTTTTTTTATCTACCTTCCATTTTGGGCAGGCCCATGACTAGGTATAATGTGGACCCCTACAGTTAACGCAGAACTTAGGAGACTCACACGCTGTATCGTGAGCCTCCTGTCCGCAATCTGCACAGGTTGGCTTACCATGGCATCGTAGCTTCGCATCACCAAACATTTGTCATTGAAAGCAACAACGAGGGTTGGGGACATACACCCGGATGCAGAGCACCTGCTCGGACCTCTTTTGGAAGTGTAGGAGTCGCAAATGTGATGATACACGTATCCGTCTTTTTTCTTTGCCATTCTTTTTTTTTATAGCTATTCTATAAACTTCGGTGACATCTTGAGGGGCAAGCTTCTCACAGTTTTCCTCAATTCTCACGCAGTCGAGGTCGTAGAAAGTGACCATACTTTTCAAACATTGAGGAATTTATATGGCTCCACCTTCACCTGTAAATAGTCTGAGTTGCTCAACGTTATTTCAAATAAAGCCATTACATTGGATTACTGAATGACAGACATATTCTGAATCTGTACAATGCCATAACACAGTTTTGTTTTCTTATCGAGACATTCGATTTCACTCCACCATTTATCACTCTTTCGAGGATAAATTTCCTGAAATGTTTAAGGTTCTCATACTTCTATACTCTGGACATAATCAGGTAGTGAGGCTGAGGCTAGATGGCCTTTTCCCTTTTCACCTCTTTTCTGAATTTCGGCCCTGTCAAGGGTCGGACAGTGAGTTGCCAACATGGTTGGGCAGAACGGTACCAGTGGACAATAAGATGTAAGCTCTGACAATTTATTCAGCCATGCTGTTTGGGGACAGCCTGCACCATAATCAGATCTTAGACTCAGGGTGATCCAAGTTGGTTCTACCACTTGAGGCCCAACGGAGAGCTCAACATGATGCTAAACGTGTCAACCTTCGTATGGGACGTCGCCAGGAGAGAGGTAATCAAAGCAAGCGGGTGCAGGAAAATACCAATTTTAAGTCCGGAACCCTCATGAACACAGCTGAGCTTTTCTCAAAGTAGGATGACTGGTTTTTGACATATTCAAGTCTCTTCTATTAAGATATTACAACAAGCACACTTTCATGGCGGAGCTCAAATGCTATGTTCTACTATAGTTGTCCGAGAAAAGTTATGTGCATCACCAAGGTCGTCAATAGAGGAACCTAGAAGCTTCTGCACATTATTGAACGGCAATTAGAGATAATAATGAAGTAAGGAAAGAGAAAGGGAAGGGAGAAGAAGGAATGGAAGAGAAAGGTTAGAAAGTAGAAAATGAGAAACTAATAATCTGGGATGAATGGACCTCGACACCGATTCATGCTTTAGCTGTGGTTGATAAATTATTGAAAGGTAAAATAAAAATAGCTTCCCGTCTGATGTTAAGTATGTTGTTGGGTGGATATTTCCTTCAGTGTTTTCTAATGTTATCCCAATCACATAGAGCCGGTGTAAGACAAACAAGTATAAAATATTACCTTTTGGGCCATGTTTGTGACTCTGAAGCTAACAGACAGGCTTGTGTATCTGAGAGACAGACATCTCCTCAATACAGATATTCTGGAATATGACGTAATCGAAATGCCAGAACAACTTATAGCTAGTGACATGGTTAAGGAAACGTTTGTCAGTCGTCTTAAAGCCAGGGATGTATTACCATTTGCAAATATATTGTTACTCTGCCCGAGGAACGTCTATGTGATATCTGTCAATGAGAAGGTTCTAATTTATAAAACTACTGGAAGAAGAACATGTTTTCTAGGTTAGCATGGACTCTATCAATTTTAATGATCAAGAGGAAAGGGATGACTATCCAGTTGAATTCCTCAACCATCTTACTCCCTTGGGTATGCCTCCACATAAACTGAATTTGAAAACACATGCGATAGTAATGTTGCTACGTAATCTTACCACTAAAATAGGGTTGTGTAACTTGCTTAGCAATTGATAAGTTAAAAAGAAATTATGTATATCCCTGTTATATACCGGGAAGAGCTGGGAGCAGTACATGGAATGGTTGAATACTCCTTGGCCTTGAGGATCACGAATATAAACGTGCATAGACGAATGGCTATGGCATAAGAGAGTGAGTGTCCTCTATAAAATGCAGGGGATACTGAGGGAACATGATGTATCCTGTACTGAATGGAAGAGAGTTCAAAGTATGATGTATTGAACATAGAGTCAGATTACATGAGGCCATCAAGTAGTTTAGTCTTCCTTTATCAAAATAAAACCACTCCCCAAAACTAACCAATTACATTCATCAGCATAAGAAAAGCACAACAATAATAAATATTAATTATGTTAAATTTGTGTTTGAACATTTTCTGTAATCGACGACCAGTGTCTTATCCGACTTAGGACCAGCACTAACGCAAACCAAACTTATCTCTATCCCTAGCTTTCAACAGGAGCTGTCTTTCATTTGAGAGTTATTCAGTTATTAAAAGCTGACAATTTTTCAAAGCACTTGTAGCATTAAATACTTAAATACGTGACTGATGGATAGCAAACCTTTCAATAGTAGGTATCTTAAACTTCAGTCATCCTTTTAGATCAAATTCAATTGAGCTTCCCAATGGCGCTGACTGCTGTAAATCTCTCCCGCTTCAATTTTCCTTTCAAGATGCTCATTATGTATCTTGAAAACATAGCTAGTGTTTTTAATCCAAGACATTTACTATCAGACGGTTTTGTATCTTGTATTTCTCAAAGTTATTCAAGGTCTATCTGAACAACTGTCGGTGGGATGTTCTTTGTTTACAATGGTTGAAACGGGTAAGCGGTATCAAACATAGCCCTCTGTTTCAATAACGTAAAATATTCTCTTATAGATTTCATATCAGTTTGAAAATCAAATTTAATCTAATGTAAATATGTAATGGAATGATCTAATTAACACCGGCAATGTATAAATGATTTTAACTGACATAGACATTGACATTGTTCAACCTGAGCGTACGTACAAACCCAGTGTTATACTGGTAGCAAATTAGTAGCAAATCAGGACAAAGTGAACTCGGAAAGAAAGACTTATCAAACTACTATGTTGTAAGAGACTCACCGGTGCCCACTGGATTGTCAATATAAATCAGATGGTGTTTGTTGCTCCAAGAGTACTGCCTGCGTTCTAGCTGGTTGTCCAATGAGTATATGTAGGGCCCATTTTCAGTGAATAGTCCGAATAGTGAAGACGAACCTGGTCCGCCTTGCAGCCATAAGATGACTGGAGCACTTGCGTTTCCGTCCTGGAACACAATATTAGGCAGGTTGATTTGTTAACAGTTGTGTACTGTATTCAAATTACTATGAGGTAAAAATTATGTCAATAGTTTTAGCCTTAGATGTACTTCCAGAGTTGCTTTTTTACTTTCTCATATCAAGAGAAAGTATCGTGATCGTGACAAAACTCGATCTCGAGATTATGACAAAAATTTTACTTTTATGTAGAACGAATCCAAAAAAGTTGATTTTACAATTCTATCTCCTCATGTCTGTCTGTCCCTGGTTACGGATTCAAATGGATTTTGTTCAAACTTGATATTTAGATTTTATAGGTATACACCACAAAATTGTTTTTTTACTCTAAGCCTTCAATTAAGGAAAGTTTACTGAGGAGTAATTTTTTTGAATTCCAACTTTTCTAAAATGGGTATAGCGATTTTTCAAAATGCATATCTAGGATTTGTTTGAAATGACATATTGCACTATTTAATTGGTTTTGGGAAAAAAATTAGTTGAAAGATAGCCTACAGATGACTGATTTTCCAAAAATTGGAAATATTTTTAATATGCTCTTAACGATTTTGTTCCAAATAGGTACCTTGGTTATGTTTGACATCACAAATAACTCTACTTACTTTGTTTTGGGTGAAAATTAGATAAAGGATCTTTTACTGAAGAGGGATTTTTGAAAACTAGAATTATTTTTAAAATGGCTATAACGATTTTGCTTGGAAGTATATCTGGGGAGTGTTTGACATAAACATGACAAATAAATGTATGTACTTGTTTTGGGGAAAAGTTTTGGCTTTGGGTAGTTTACTAATGACCTTTTTAAAAAAAAATACTTTTGTGATTTGGTTCAAAATTGGTTTCGGGATACTATTTTACATATAAATACTAATGCATCTTTATTTATCTAAAATACATTAATTTAAGGATAGTTTTCTTATAATAAATTATAGAAAATTTGAATATTTCGGGAAGTGAGCTTGAAGATTGAATTCAAAATGGAATCTGTGAATAGTTTTTCACTATAAATAATAATACATTTTTATTTTTGAAAATTTAAATTTTATTAAATATATTTGAACAATTTGGTTAAAAATTTATATTTATTTTTCTCTACTCTTAAATCATAGAGATTTCACATTTCAAGATTTATTTGGTAATATGAAGTCATCAACTATAAGGGGTCTACATAGATTTTAAAAAGGTCTACGATTCAGTTTAAAGTAATACATTATATGACATTTTAGTTAAATTTGAGGTACCAAAATTTAACATAAAGAAACCAAAATCTTGTCAAGCTGATTGAAGTATGTTCGACTGATATGCATGGCAGGTTACGGGTTGGATGTTATTTATCAGATACTTTCGAAATACATAATGTGTTGAAACAAGGAGCTGCACCATCCCCATTACTTTTTAATTTAACCTTAGATTATGCTACTAGGGTAATGCTAGAGAGTAGGGAAGGGTTGACATTAAACGGTACAAATGCAGCTATCAGGGTACGCAGATGATTTAGCTTTGTAGTATTTGATAACACAGAGAACACAGATTGAGGGCGATAATTTATATATTACAGCAAACGTATTATTTGATAGGGTTAATGAATTCAAATATTTAGGAACAATTTTAACTAGCAATAACAGTATTAATTGGAAAGTAGGTAAATAATACTGTCGTTAAAAGTATGCTATTATAATAAGTTGTTGACATCTCACCTGCTGTCCAGGAATGTAAAATTCAGAATGTACAAAACATTAATCATAACGGTTGTTTTCTATGTATGTGAAATGTGGTATCTTGCCTTACATTACGAAAACAAATTTAGTGTGTTCGAAAAAAAGTTGCTTTGGAAGATATTTTGTCCAATGATGGATGAGACTACTGGGAGTGGAGGAGGTTACATAATAATGAGCTACATACCCTGTACTTATTACAAGACATGGTTAGAATAGTAAAGTCTCTTAGATTACGGGGCAGAACATGCAGCGCGAATGACAGATTCTAGAACCTTTTTCAGGGTACTACCTGGCAAACCCAACTGGTAAGAGACCACTGTGAAGATCCAGACGCAGATGGGAGGATACCATTAGAATGGACCTGCAAGAGATAGGCTGTAATGAGGTGGACTGAATAGAACTAGCTCAAGATAGGGATAGGGTGTAATGAGGTGGACTGAATAGAACTAGCTCAAGATAGGGATAGGGTGTAATGAGGTGGACTGAATAGAACTAGCTCAAGATAGGGATAGGGTGTAATGAGGTCGACTGAATAGAACTAGCTCAAGATAAGAATAGCGTGTAATGAGGTGGATTGGATAGAACTAGCTTTATGATAGAAATAATGTGTAATGAGGTGGAGTGGATAGAAATAGCTTAAGATAGGGATAGATAGCCTGTTTTTATAGGTGCTGCAGTGAACTTTTGAGTTCCTAATACCATAGTAAGTAAAAGGAGCTACAAAATTTTATTTTTCTCCTTCATCCAAAATGAGTTTTTCTAACTACCGCCCCCCACCCCCGTATTTCCTTGATCCCCATTTCGAAATTTCATATTTTTAAATTTTTGTTTGTTGTATGGGGCTTTCCTTCTACCTTACTTATACATTTCACCTTTCCTGATTATATTGCCTTAGAGCTGAACGTCTGCACGACCATTTTTAGCCTTAAGATATTATTTACGTTTTGATTTTTTTATTTAATGTTTTTTCAGAGTGAAAAGTAGATTTCCTAATAGTTCTGAATATACTTCAAGCAACCTCCCCCTCCCCAACCCATTTCGGTTACCACATTCCCATTTTGAAATTTTTATATTTATTTGGTTATCTGATATGATTATTTTACGTGCCTGCCAAATTTCAATTTTTAACTAGATCAAAAATAGTGTTCTACATTGGTTGGTATCAATTTCAAGCTCGAACACTTCACGGTTTTCAATTTTGAAATTTCACGTATTCAGACATCATTCGGTTATCCGGGAAGGTATATTTACTTACATGCCAAATATCAATTTTATTTCAGGTGGTCCCTCTACATTCCTCCCAGATTTCAGTTTTCTCTCTCACTGAAAATAAATTGTTCCTATTGACTGTAAATTTTAGACACCTTATACTCATCCCCCCATTTGTCCAACTACTAATTAGAAATTTCAAATGTGAGGACTTACTTGGTTATCTGGATTTCTCCTTCTACCTGCCAACCAAATTTAGAGTTTCTACAACACTTAAAAAGAGTTATATTTCTGTTCATAGCCCCCTTCCCATATTACTGGATGTTAAAATATTTAAGGTTTTAAGATTTAAATGATTATTTGGAGTGGTCACTCTACCTGTCTGAAAATTTTAATTTTCTACTTCACTGATTTTTTTTATTCTTCTTATAGATCCCGTTTCCACATATCGAGGAGATTCATTTTGAAATTTCCCGTTTTTGGATTTTATTTTGCTATATGAAACAATCCCTTTACCTTCCTGCCGAATTTCAGTTTTACAAATCATCTAGAAGTGCCTTACATTTTTCGGAGAATCAAACACACACAAACACATACACACACACACACACATATATAAACACACTCTCTACTTTTTATACAAATAGTTATATAAAAGAGAAAATAAGAATATAGTTTGTGGCAAAAGTTTCAAAATTTAGTTTTAATTAAACTTCCACTTAGTAAATTCTTCTTAGAAAAAAGACATTATTTTGATATTCATTTGAAACATTCATTATATAAATTCTGTACAGATTTGCTAAAACCATTCTTTTTATTTAAAATTTTCAATAATCAGCTATAAGACAACTATCCTCGAATAATTTATTTTTAGAAAACGAGTTTTTATTTTGGCTTACATGGAAAACATTCCACAAATGTTCATTTTAAACTAAATCGTAAGAGCTATTTTTGAAAAATTTCAAATTTTCAAAAACTATATATCAGTAAACAACCCTTAGTTCCATGTCCCTTAAAAAAGTATGCAGTGTTAACAAGGAAGGACCTCGCCAGATATCAATTTCTAAAAGTTGTTGTATCCATTTTAAAAAAATTCAAAGTTTCAAAAAACCATGGTCAGTAATCTACCCTTAAATCAATTTTCCTCTGGAAAATAAGTATACGGTGTTATTAATAATGTAAAACACTCCCTAGTTGTCCATTTTGAATAAAATAACTAAAACCATTTTTGAAATCCTTCAAATGTTCAAACATCAGTCATTAAAAGCTACCCTTATGAAAGTGTTATACAACCCCCTCTTTACCTTTATATCCCATTAGTGCATAGCGTACTATAAATCGGACGCGAGGGAAAAAATAAAATGTGAGAGGAATTTCGAGCTTTATCATAATGTGTTGGCTTTTTACATCATACCAAATTTATTTATATATCAATCACCAGGGAAAAAATATGTTGGCTTCGTCCACGAGGGTGCAAACTATGGCGTCTGATTTATCTGACCCAGACAACAATGACAGCCTATTCCTTATCATGCTTCATTCGTTAGTACACCCACATTCTTGTATATAGGCAACTACAGCACACTATATATAAATACACAATATTCACATGTTGTTGTGCAAGTTGCAAGTGACGTCATGTGTATGTAAACAAAGATAGTGCTATTATTTTCCTGGTGATTTGTCGAGTAATACTGTTATTTCTTGTGTTACAGGTTGATTGTGAAATTGAGGGAATACAGAGGCTTGTGTGTGCTGTTCCACCTGAGGATGAAGCTGAAACGGATGATGATTGCTGATAATGATAATCAAATGTTGGAAATGAGGCTAATTATAATCATTTGACCACAAGTTACTAAGGATCACTTGTGAAGCTCAGGCTGAAACTAGTTGAAATGAAAATCTGCTGGTCTCTCGATTGAGTACAAGTAATGTATCTACTGTATTTACCAAGTACAAACATTTCTCCAAGTTCTGGTGAGTCTAGTAATTTACATAAGTGTTCAAAGTGGAACGTACATAAAATAATTCAGTCGACCAAATGAAAGTGACGATGAAGGTCCTCCATTACAAAAACAAAAAAATAAATATAAACGTCAAAAGTTAAAGTAAGTTTCCTGGGAAATCAAAACAAGATCCCATGGAACAGTGGAAAACTGCAGTGCCTAAATTTACAACAGACATGAGTTGTGAGCCTATGCCTTGTTCAGATGAAGGTATGGAGTGTGAGTCACCATTTGATTTTTCTTTATTTTAATTATGAATTAATTTGTAATCAACGCAATCTTTACGCTTCACAAAAGAAAAAAAAGTTGATTTCTAATATGTGGTTATGCAAAATACTCAAACAAATGAATGTATTGGTCCAGAGAAGATGATGTCCCAAAATTACGAAGTCAAAGTATTCGATTTGAGCAAATCCTCCGGGTTTTACATTTAAATGGCAATGGTTCATATAACCATAATGATACAAACTTATAACTTATCTGTAATATTTGAGTTTTGCTTTCAAAATGCATGTTGGTATGGATGAACATCTTTCAGTTGATGAAATATGGTTCCGTATTTCGAAGAGCATTATTTTAAGCAGTTCATAAAGGGAAAACCAATACGATTTGGTTATAAAATTGGGCATTATGTTCCTCTAGTGGATATAGGCCTATGGTATGCCGCTAGAGATGTAAATAAAGAAAGCAAGTTTGGTCTAGGTGATGTTGCAATGCACTATCTTGAAAAAGCTGATGTCATAGGGGACATAAAGTTTATATTGATAATCATTTCACTTCGGTGGCCTTGTTAAAACACCTTTTTAAGATTGGACTGTGTGTTAAGGTAAGTCCGCACTCATATACAAAATCATGCAGCTCGTGTCTATAGACAATGTTCCACGATTGTCTATGGATTAAAGGGATGTCCTGCAACTTCCTATAGACCAGAATCGCAGGTTTAAGGTCTCCCATCCAAGATGGAAAACTTGAGACAAGTTGCGCAACATTTCGTAGTGTGGACGTGCGATGGACAGAAAACATTCAGTCTCAATTCAGCCTGGGCCGTCTTCACATCGTTGGCGTTTTCGTCGATAATAATTTAATTCGTGTTTTGAAATATGGTCTACAAAGAACACTTTGCTTTTAATCGATGACCTTCATAGTGCAGCTGGTTTATTTTTTTTTTTATGAGGTGGAAAAAAATCTCCACAAGACACAGTTTTATCATGATAATAGGAAGGTAAAACAGGCAAAAAAAAAGTGGTAGCTTTCCCTTAAAATCCGGTTGGTTTACTTATAAAAACTTATTGTTTCTCCTTCGAAGAAGTGACTCAAGAGGCAGCCGGAACACCGACAGCGAGAACACAAATGAAAACAGAGACATAGGTACACTTTTCTAACCATTACTTATTTGTTACAAAAAATGTACGTATGTTTCAAAAAATTATACGAACATGTGTATGTAACAAAACAAATTGTAATTGTAAATTTCATTTTTATTTTTATATTTTTACTCTAATTGTTTTTTTTTTAAACTTTAGTAATTGTTTATTATTACGTTGTCACCTTAAANTTTTTTTTAAACTTTAGTAATTGTTTATTATTACGTTGTCACCTTAAAACTTATGTTTTTTCACAAACATTCAAATTTAACTATTGTTATATTAAAATGTATTAGTAAAATAGTGAGGAAAGTCTAAATATTGGCTAAGTTAGTTTTAGTTCCCAGCAAAGCATGCCGCGTAGATAGAAATTAATTCGAGTTGGATAACATATAAGTTTTTTTTAAAGCGAATCCCACTAAATTTAGAATCGCATAGCCTAAGGGATATAATTTTTGAAAAGTTAACAGAGATAGAATTCAACTTGAAGCGATAAAATTCAATTCAAAGCGCGTTTTGAGGTAGTGTAGGAGGTTGGGGTAGGCTATAGGTAACCAGATTATATTGACTTTCCAAGCCTTTTGCGACTTTCTGACCAATTTATTAATTCAAAATTTAGCAAAACTCACTTTAAATTGAATTATATCCCTGTAATTTTAAAAAAAAGTCCCTTAGGTTATCCCACTCGAAATTCCCGAAATTCGCTTTAAATTGAATTCCATTCCTGCAGATTATTTTGCGGGGAACTTAAAATAACTTAGCTAAATTTAGACTTTCTGCACTTTTTATTATTAAATTTTAATATTAATAATAGTAAACATTTACCAAAACTGTGTTTATTTAACACTTATCACTTTGCCATGGAACTGCTCCTTCAGTGGAAACAAAAAAATCTCGGAATTCGTTTCGAATTGCATGCAAATTCACGCTTGTTTTCCTGGGAATGTTTTGGAGATTTATCAAAGATTGATGGTCGTCCAGTTCCCTTCTCTAAGATCCCATCATCGTCGTATGAATTAAATGTACCAGGTGGAGCATAATTTCTTCCCCTCTGTCAAAAGTTGTGCAGACGACCAAAGTCACAGAAGTAGCACTCTGAATTTTGATGACAATATCCCGAAGATATTCTAAATCACCCTTCGTGCTCTACTCAATCCATAGTTGTATATTATTTCTGTGGACAATACTCCCGGCAGATGCCCTGAATATGGTTTCATCACATAAGTCGATAGTGCAAAATTCTCATCAGCCATGAAAACAAAAGGAACCTGTTTTTCTCTTCCTGGTAATGGCTCTTCTCCTGGTAAATGCAAATTTTTTCTTTCCAAGTCTGCATATAATGAGGTTTACTTGAACACACCGCCATCGGAAATCCGACCTTGGAATCTGCGACTCCAAGTAACACTATACTAAATGTCCCTTTGTGGTTGAAATACAAGCTCCCGCTGTGTTCTGGTGCCACTATTTGCACATGTTCCCCGTCAATTGAGCCCAGGCAGTGATGGAAGTTCAATTTCCTGTTAAACCCTTCACCTATAGCCCTCCACACAGTTTCTGAATTCGGTTTCTGTGACCAGACCAAACAAGAAAACTAGTTGTAACTATGGTATTAGATATTTGTCATTTGTTATGTACTTCTATTTTATGGGGGCAATAAAATTAATAGCAGCTTTCATTACTTCTCAGATTGACACCAGCCCTGACGAAGAATCATCTCAGCCGGATAATTCAACTACTGATGAAGGGCCGCAGGATGCGATGACCTCAACCCCATCAAACCCCTAACAATCCAAAGCACCCTCGAGAAAATGAGGATATATTAGTGCAACAAGCAGTGAAATGCATACAGTCACTGTCGGAAGTAGTTTCTGCAAGATATGAATATTCAGTAGTTAGAGAACATAATAAAATAAGAAACCCAAAGAGGCCTCATATAGAAATATCTATAGCCCAGCACTACATTCATGACATTCTTTGGCTTTTGGAAATGGGAATGTATGGTGACCAAAGTCCAACCTCAATCCCTCCACCATTTTCCTTTAATTTATTGCGCAGCACAAATTCCCCCAGTCCTTCAGTATCTCACACTTCTACTTCAAATGATAGCGATTTTGTGATGACCCCTATTTTCAGCCCCCCAAACAATCCCAGAACCAGCGAGGAAAGTTATAATGAGTTTGAAGAAATTTGTTATTTCATAAATACATTAACCCCCTTGCAAGATGTGCATAGAAACACCCATTCAATGTAATTGCTTATCAAGATTATTTTATTCCTTATTATGTGCTATAACTACGTTAAATAATATTTACTTTGTATGTTTTTGAGTTAAATAAATTCAATTCAATAAACTAGTTTCAATAAATACTTCTTAATTCAAATGTTATTGGTGTTATATGAGTTGTACATACCTACACAAGTTGTTTTAACGATGTTATGATGGTTTCAAACACATCAGGAACAAACTGTGAGATAACTTGTTTCAATATTCTGAAAGTATACATGAGGCTGGTAAATGAATCCCCACTCGCCAGGAAACGAAGTGTGACTGCCAACCTGAGAGAAGCTGGTATGGTTTCTCAAAATCTCGTTTCCTCTTTTTATATTTTGCTTCCAACCATATGAAGCAATTCTTTGAGGCCTGAGGTAGTTAAACGAGTAAAACTTCTAAAACCTGAACCATCTTCTAGTTTTAATCTTTCTAGAAGATTTATCCCAAATTTATGTCCATCAGAAAAAATGTTCCGTGTCCACCAACATTTTCTTTTGACCTTTTTTTTGGTGATCATTTAATATGATTGCCGCACAAGCAGCGATGCCACAGGCAGCAACGTAGGTCATGGTGCTGCGGAGACTAAATGAAGGTGCGGACACGTGACAAAGTCGATGGAGCTCCTTGAGGTTTGTTCGCGATTGTCTATGAGTGTGGACAAGCCATAAATAGGCACAATCCAAGTGAATAGAACTGATCTATGTCCGTTGAAAAATAATAATAAATAGCTACAGAATGAAGGGAAAGGAGCATTTGATTTTCGTGCATCAGAAAATATTACGCTGGTACGCTGGTACGGCAACAGCGTAGTGACAGTTGCTACAGGCTGAAAATTTGTCGCTCAGAACAAGTTGATGGTCAAGACAAAACATAGCTAAAATGCAAGCTCATCAGTTGACAGGTTTTTCAAGGTACAACAAAAGAATGGGAAGTGTCGACTTACTGGACCAAAGCACAGCTACACAATAGAACACGCTTGAGACAGCGCAAATGCTGTTGGTCAATTTTCATTTATTTATTTGACGCCATTGTAGTCAATGCGTGGATTATAAAATATAGAAAACTGCTTTCTGTGGATAATTCAACTCACCAGCTTCTCAAGTTTCGTCGAAATGTATGTCTGACCTTGTTGAGAAGATTTGGAACACCATCCCATCAAGGACAATCTGTGTCACAGCCACTTCAAGATGTTCGTTACGATACTGGCCGATCCCGAACTCAACTGAACGTAGATGTGCTCACTGCTCAGGCAAAGCAACATTTATTTGCTCGAAGTGTCAAATCGGATTACATTCCAAGTGTTTAATGCAATACCACAAGAAGGAGTCCAGTTATAGAATGAACGATGAACTACTTTACTATAATAGAGGAAGGTGTGAAAAGTGGCACCTTAAGCTAGTTATTGAAATAAATCAAATTCATATCCAAGTATTGATACAGAATTTAGCATGGTGATGTATGACTCATGTATCCATTAAGTTTTATTCTCAGTATACAAGAAAATATAGTTGTTTAAATACTAGATTATTTTTTAAATTCTTGCGAAGTGGTCACTTTACCCGATGTAGGAGTATACATACATATTTATGGTTAAATAAACCAACACGTAGTAACTATTCCTTGCTTAATTATTACGCTTCCACAAAATGGACTATATTCAGAATTCCGTAACCAAACTCAAATTTATTTTGATATTTTCTCGATACAGTATTTATCGGCAAAAGTCACAAATAAAATTAAAATCCTCTTCATCACATCCTGCGCAAGCTCATGAGCCCACTTCTAGCGCAAATTGAACCCCATTGTCAGTTGCTGCTGAATTTGAAAAACCTTTCACTGCAGAACATACACTCAACATCACTATCATCATTATCACCATCCCTTGTCTTTTTCATTTTATTTGATTTTAAGTTTAGGTCCCTTAGAAAATAGCTTTCTACTTTAAGAAGTTTGTATTTGTTCTGCATTCTTTCTTCCAGTGGCCTTTGAAGCAAACAATTCATTTTTTGCATGGGCTGCTTGTAAGAATAGTTGAAGATCCCTTCTTTCTGGTCTGTTTGCGGAATTGTTGTTGACCCTTCGGAATAGGGTGGAGCTCTAGTGGACTTGGGTTGAAGGAAGTTCCTGGCTGTGGTTCATTTTGTGGGTCAGAAATCTCCTGTTATTTTACGTGTCTTGATAATTCAAGAGAACTCAAATCATCTGCAGGCATAGACAAATTTGTAATTTCAGCAGAATCATAATCTACATCTTCATATATATCAGAGTCCATTGGAACAATCCCACATTTTCTGAAACCATGAATAGCTGCAGTTGGGTAGCTGCACAAAAATATGCTTCATCAAAAAGTTTTTGCTTATTTGAAACTGATTGACCACACGACCTGGATGGTTGCGAGGACATTTATCAATAGATTGCACATAATAAGTATTCAAAGGACCCATAAAAGCAACGTCCAAAGGTTGTATCTTGTGGCTACAGTGAGGAGGTAAACATAACACAGTCACATGTGTCCGTCTAAAATTAAAAGGACAAGATCATTCGCACTTGGTTTGGTGTGGTACAGAAAGTGTTAGAACCACTTTGTGAAAATGTCAAGCTGTATCCAGCTAGAACTATGATAGGGAATGCCATCCTTGGTGGTGCACAGTCCTGAAGTTCTGCTTTCATTCGGACTCAGGGAAATTTAATCATAAGGATTGGGAAACTTCCTCCTACCGACATGAAGATTACAACTGTTGATATAACGCCTCTCTCAGCTAATGACAACCTGTCTTCTGCCTTTGAGTATTAGCACCTTCGAACATTTTGATCGAACTTTGGCTAACCCTGTTTCATCAATATTATAAATTCGATGAGGCCCAAAATATTTATTTTCTTTAATGTATTTCAGAAGATTGAAGAACTTGCTAACATTTGGGTGGTTAAAGCTTTGTGTCCGGCCGGATAATGTAGCTTCTAGAGATCTTAAAGTTATTCCAGGTTGACTTTTTTTTTAAGCAAGCCAACTAATCCTTTCCTGCCATTTTGTTTTTTTTATTAAAATTGTGTTTAAATTTGTTCTTTTCCACTAAATGGTAGGCTAAGCATCTACAATCGAACTGTGTCAGTCCAAAAAATCTTTGTTCCATTTCAATTAAATAATTCACCATCTCTTTTTCTTGTTCTTTTGAAAAAATAGAATGAAAACCAACTTAAACCTTTTTGTTTCCTAATGCATCAATGTTTTTATTTTTTACTCTGATTCTCAACTTTGTTCTTGGGGCACCGAAATATTTACTTGCAGTTAAAAAAAAACATTTTTCCACTTCTAACAGCTTCAATAGTTTCATTATTTCTTTAGAGTCCCATCTTTGCTGACAAGATGTAATAGTGCAATTGGACGGCCTTACTTTATCTGAAATAGTAAAGGGGTCGTCCATAAACCACATTACGCTTTTTTCTTACCTTTTTAGCCCCCCCCTCCCCCCATGTAACACCATGTAGACATTTAGCCTCCCCCCCAACATGTGTTACGTAGCTTTTCTCACCAAGAGTGAATGTCATTATTTCATAGGGAAGATTTGTGATACTAAAGGAGGGATTCAGAATTAATACTTCCTAAAATCCATTTTAAATCCTGATTATGAATTATTTCAGAGAGTATTATTATTTATACAGATATAAAGACGTCGAGCTCTAATTCCTCAGGTTCGTGAGGAAAAACCTCTGCTATATTTATGTTATGGATGTCAGGTTTGCGATCTGAGTAAGA